>QBDW01000055.1:0-144851 GCA_003261595.1 Maconellicoccus hirsutus | reverse complement strand
GGAACAAATGTCATGTTTGCAAGTTCCTTTTATTGTGGATCTAAGCCATCTAAAATCGCTTTTTCGCTTATATCTTAGTGAAAACTGGTTTTATCGAAAAAATAGTTCAGTTCAAAATTGAAGCCCACTAAATTCTCTACAAAATGCATATATTAAGAGTTGATCTAACTGGCTTAGATTCGGAGCTACGTGCGATTGAAAAAGGAGCATTTTTCATGAATAGATGACCTTTATTTAGCCTAATTGCGTAGAGTACAGTCTTTCGGCTCTAGTGTAGTAAAAAATGATTTTATTAAAAAAAATAGCTTAATTCGAGGTTGATGCCTACCAAATCCTCTACAAATACTGTATCTACAAAACCGGACTAAAAAATAATCAAAACCCCCCTTCTTTGTGACGTCACAGCTTGGAAACTAAGAAAGCAATCTAACTTCTTTATAATGTAATTTATAGAGAATTTGATCATTTTTCATTTCAGTTATTATACATTTTCACGAAAAACCATTTTTTCCCATGGTTACAGGTAAAAAACTAAATTTTTGCAAATTTTGTCGAAAATTCACGAAAAATACTCCTTTTTCAATTGCATGTAGCTTGGAATCTAAGCCAGTTACATCAACTCTTAATATATGCATTTTGTAGAGAATTTAGTGGGCTTCAATTTTGAACTGAACTATTTTTTCGATAAAACCAGTTTTCACTAAGATATAAGCGAAAAAGCGATTTTAGATGGCTTAGATCCACAATAAAAGGAACTTGCAAACATGACATTTGTTCCGGGGTGAAGTATGTTGTAAGGGGTATCGAATACCAAAATTCAGCTTATCTTCTGGTTTTGCAAGCTCAAATGCTAGATTGACTGGACTATCAACCATTTTGGAATTATGAATGTTCATCGTGATCAAACGTTGAATTTAAACGTTGATCACCAGATGGATGAGTTTATTGGTAGATCTCAGGTACGAATGAATAGTTTTGCTCGAGATAACTGATGTAATTAAAATACAATCGATTTTATTTTTATCTTCTTTTTAGTTTCTATAATTTGTTCTTAATTTGTTGAAAATTTCAAATAATCATGTTTTTTTTTCTCAAAATGAATTTATCAAAAAATGGTTGTTTTTTTTCAATGCCCCCCTTACCGTCACCATTACTTCCTTGGTTTGAATAAACAGTACACCCATTTAGCAATTTATGCTTTGCAACACGTGGGAAAATATAAAGTTGCCAGCCTTGACGATGAAGTTGGGGTACATCTATGTGGACTGGTTGACCACAGAGAAACAAGATGTTCGCCATTTTGTATTTTTTCCCCTGAAATGATATCAAAACGTTGTTTGGAATTATTAATCATCATGTCGGGAGGTGGAGCCACGACTGCTCTTCTTTTTAGTTTCTATAATTTGTTGTTAATTTGTTAAAAATTTCAAATTATTATGTTTTTTTTGTCTCAAAATGAATTTATCAAAAAAGGTTTTTTTTTCAATGCCCTCCTCACCGTCCCCATTACTTCCTTGGTTTGAATAAACAGTACACCCATTTAACAATTTATGCTTTGCAACACATGGGAAAATCAAGTGTCCAGCCTTGATGGTGTGAGGTTGGGGTACATCCATGTGGACTGGTTGACCTCAGAGAATCAGAGAAACAAGATGTCCGCCATTTTGTATTTTTCCCCCTGAAATGATATCAAAACGTTGTTTGGAATTATTAATCATCATGTCGGGGGGTGGAGCCACGACTGCCCAACGTCTAAAAGCGAAAGTGATCCACAATACGCTTATACAACAACGCGTAATATTTCTATAAACAAAACGACCGGTGAAATACGGCCATTATGATGGTCAACGAAGTGAACAAGAGTTTCCGTTCTGTTTTTCTTCGGTTTTTTTTTTCGCGCCTAGATTAATACCGAAGTCGGAAAACGGCGGCAAATTACGAGACGGATGGCATTAAGGATGCACGGTCATTAAGACGACCATTTTACGCGTACGTGAAAGTGAAACGAGTAATTTTTTCAGGCATCAAAGTATCGGACGGTTCCGATTGCGAGTCCGAGCCCGGTATACCGCTGAAAAGAAAGCAGCGAAGGAGTCGTACCACTTTCACCGCGCAGCAATTGGACGAATTGGAAAAAGCTTTCGAACGCACGCAATATCCGGATATTTACACGAGAGAGGAGTTAGCCCAAAGGACTAAACTTACCGAAGCTCGAATTCAGGTAAATGGAGTTCTCACAACTGTGATTTTTCACGCTACTGGGTGCTACGTAGGTCTATACTTTTACTTTTTGTATAGAAAATGTATTTATCCTAACGTATTCTATTTGTGTATGCGAGACGATGCTAATGATGTTAGAACAAAAACTTCTTCGAAACTACCAAGTTACACTAATGTTGTATAAGAATCAGTAGCAGCGGGGGAGTTTTCAAGTACAAACGATCATTTAGTTACAACCCGCTGAAATCGTAGGTGAAAAATCATTAAGAAAGTAAGAGTGATTGTATGTAATCGGTTCCCACACAAATACGTAATCTGTTACTACATCTCGCATTTTTTTTATGTGAAAAAAAGGCAGTTTCCTGTAAATTGGTAGGGGGTTGTGAAACGATATTAGCACATGGAAACGCTTAATTTACGTATTTCCTTCAAATCAAGGTCACCGCGAGGTATTCGAAGGTAGCACGATTTCATCGAGTATTTATTGTATAGGTTTGGTTCAGCAATAGAAGAGCCAGAATGAGGAAACAATCTGGTACCAGCATAAACGGTAGTGGAAATTACAGTCCTATTGGTATTTCTTCGATGAATATGAGTTATCACAACTCAGGCGTAGGTTCGAGCAGTGGAGTTACCCCGAATGATGGTAATAGTTCACCAACTACTTATGTATTGCCATCGCAGTCCTTACCAGAAGCTACATACTCGATGTCGCCTCAGCGTAAGTATCAAGCGAATAATGCCAATTATGGAAAGGGAGTTCAAATGATTTTTTTTTCACAGTTTCCTCCGAACATGCGCATCCTAGTTTGTATAGTACTCATCATCAACATCATCATATGGAAGGTATAGCCTCCGTTGCGGCTAGTGTACCTATGGTACCAGTACCTGAAACTTCGGAACAGAAGCCAAACATCAATTCAGGATCCTCATCACCTTATATTAGTCTTAGCGCAAGTTCCTATATCAACCCACCGTCTTTACTTTCGGCTCAGGTTAGTGACATTTCATCGCTACTACTTTAAGTGACGCAGAAGCTCAAGCTCTTCAGCGAAGCTTTTCATGTCTTTATATATTCTCCATAAGATAAAAAGTCTTCTAAGACTTTTAAACTATCCACCAATGATATTCCCTTGATCTTAGGGAGAGGGGGGTTGAAAGTTTTCAAGTATGAAAAACTTACCCTACGTCATTAATCATTAATCAATTTACAAAAATTTATTTACGATGGGACTGCAGGTGTTATGGGTTACATAACCAATTTCTGCATGAAACAGCAGTAAAATCCAAGGGGTTGGACCCAGAACGGTTTTTTATTAATGGCTGTAGTTTCGGGGCCAGGTCCTCGGTGATCAGGTCTCAGGGCCGGGGTTTCGGGTTTGTAAAAACTTGCCGGGGCTTTTCAGGGCTTTCATTTGTTTTGATGTCATACCAATAATGTGATGTCTAGAAAAATGGAAGCCTCGAAAAGACCTCAAAATAGTTGTATTTGGGAATAGCAAGAAAAAAAATTAGACTTCGTTTTACACATATTTTCTCGGCTTTTTACTTTCGACTCAGATATTAGGTAGGTTCGTAGGCGTAGTTATTGCAAGTTCAAAAAAAAAACGCAAGCCCCGAAGAGCCCAAAGCCCTGAAAAGCCCAGGATCTGAAAAATAATCCAGTTTTGGGGTTCACTGAAAACTATGGCTCTGGGGGTCCGGGTCTTGAAATTACACGTTTAGGTCTTGGGGCTCAGGGCCAGGACTCAATTTATCGGGGCTTTTTGGGTTTCAGGGTCTGGTCCTGGACTCGGCCCAGTCTTTGCAATTTGAAATTGTTTATGATGGGACTACATGTGTCATGGGTTGTATAACTAACTTTTGCATGAAAAAGCACTGAAATCATTGTAACTGCCAGAGAATTGTAATTGTAGATTACCACTATTTCGGACAAATAAGTATCCGTCTAAGAATATTATACCCAAAAATTGCTCAATTTCATGAAAAGTTGAAGTTACGGGGCTTTATTTTGAGGCTTCCAAGATCCTATGACTGCAAAAAATAAGAGAAAAGTTATCAGTAGAATAATAATAATCGAAAACATTTTTTTAAATGTTACTCAAACACATTTCTAAACATTTTACTTAATTTGAACCAACATTTTAACGAAAAATACGAATTAATTCAAAATTAACGATAACCATAATAATTAGAACTATATGAACATCAACTCGAGCATGAGAACGAATTTTATATTTATTTTTGACTTTTAACAAGTACCAGTAGTACGACAGTACACATTATATTCTACAACGCACTTTATCTATGAGTAGTAAATTGATGTACTTGATTTCCGCGAAAGCGCGTCACATGATGAATCAACTAGCCGGAGTGTTGCGGCAGAAAATTTTTAATTAAAATTTCTTGCCAATTTTACTTTTTACGATGAGATACAGAAATTTTCATAATTTCAAGTTTCGAAACTAAAATTGTAAAATTTACGAAATTCGCGGAATTATTTCTGGCGCAAAAAGTTGAAAAATCAAATCAAATTACATTGAAATTAAATTCGTATAATTTTTTTCATGTCTTGCCTCAGTGGTGGATTTATTTCATCAGGTAAGTTGGGTACTTGTATAAATGATAAGAATCGTGTTATCAATTATCAAGTGACAGATTTAATGAAAATCGAACCTCCTGAGTTCATGACGTCAGTACTTTGTACATTTTTGACGAATCGTGTCGTTGAAATTTGACACAATATGCAAAATAGATAACGTGATTTTCATTTTTTTATTAAATTTTACAGATGGTCAATATGAGCGGTAACAGTTTAGCTAACCATCTTGGAAGCGTATCCTCAAACTCGGTTCTAAGTTCGACGATGCCACCCCCCTCAACCCCCACTTCATTGGCTATGATGGCTTCTCCTTCAGGTGAGTGCAAATATTTTTAACGTTTTGAAGTTTTTTTAGATTTTTCGATTGTTTCTTCTGACGGTGTAATTTATCGACAGATTCTCACAGTACGGGATCTACTGATTTGGTATCGTTGAACAATTCGAGTAACTCGGCTACGGCCTGGACTACGATTGGAGGATCTATAGCCGCTGATCATTACCAAATGCATATTCCTCGTAGTGTATCTCCACCTCCTACTTTGATCACTACAACCACACTAAATCCACTCAGTCCTTCAGGTTACCATCCTTATAGTTCCTCCGGATTTGTATCTGCTCCGCAACCGAGATCCCATCCTCAGCCGTTTTACACAGCGTGGTGATCATGTTGCAGGTTGGTTTGTTTTTATTTGTCGTGATTTTCGTGTTGCGCTTTATTATCATGTCTTGATAGTTGTGATTTAATTGTTAGTAATAAGTTTTCGTGTTATAATTACTCTTGTTGCTTTTTGTGCGTGTTAACTGTCGTAGCGTTGTTTTGTTTGCTGGAAATGTTTCTATGACTTCGCTTTACTTTATTTGTGAAATGTGAATGAAAACTATGCTTTTGTTTAATTTTTCGTTAGTTTAATAAAAAAAAATCGTAGAATTTTGATGTTGTTCTGATAGGAGCTATTTTTTTTATTGTGGAAGAATAAACTTTAGCATGCTTGAAATTACGTAGTACTAATGTTGTTTTTAAAGCAACGTGTCATGAAGAACTTTTTTTTTACAAAAAAAATTACGATTCGATTACTGTTGTTACATTATGTAAAAAAATTTCATTAGAAATTAAAACTATTTTTTTTTAATTAACGTAAATTTTCACATTATTTGAATATGTTTGAAGAAAGGTATTTAATTAATCGAAAAAAATTTATTATAACGTGCTAAAATTATCGAGAAAAGTATACCGAATGATAAGATGATAGATATGGACTAATAATTGGCCTAAAAAATTTAACATGAATGTTATTGCTGGTTTATAACATGTGATGAATTTGTGAATTACAATTACTTTTGTTTTTTTTTTATTTTAACGCGTGATAATTTATCAGGAATGCATGTTTATAATTATTTAATTAACGTATGTACCAATTAAAATAAGTTCGCTATCATCGAGATCGCTTCGCAAATTTCAAACTGGAATGCATACCTCTAGAGGATCAGAAATTAATTTAGTCAAATTTCTGTTGCATGAATTTGATTTAATTAATTTCTATTCCATTATGAGGACTGATGAATATCAAGAAGGAAAAACCATCATCGGCGATGTTGAAGAATTATTTTAATTTATTTTATTCGAATTTTACTCGTGTATGTTTGGTAACTAACGAATATTTTATTTTTTCAGTGTGATGCTGTTGTGAGGTAGTATTGAAAAGAAAATCACTTATTATTGTTGAAGCACTCGTCGTTGTTAAATTATTAATAATTAATTGGTTTAAGTACTCTAGATAGTAGTTGTTTAAAACCCTTTTTGTGGTTGTTTTTTATCTTTATGCGATTTTGCATATTCTGAGTTGCATTTTACTGTGACCAGATATTAGTTATTTAAATTCTTTCTTGCGGGTGTTTTTTATCTTTATGCATTTTTTGCATAGTTTGAGTTGAATTTTTAAGTTGATAGTAAAATGTGACACTATCTCAATTTTTTAATGTAAATATTTCATGTGTTCACATCGCTTGTTTTCTCACAAATTTTGAATTATTTGTTAAACGTTACACTTATATTTGTGCAATAAGGCTATGCTTCACAGTGAAAACGACCTCAATGATTTGATCGAAGTTCTCATTCGTGCATTTAACGCGTCGTATGAAAAGAACGAATTTGGTCAAACTAATGTCCCCCACCCACTCCTATGTAAACTTTACTTTTACCTTTTTCCATTAACGTGCCTTTACTGCTACTAGGCCAGAGACACGAAACGATTAGATGGCTTTTGATTTGGAAGAGGATATTGGAGGATATCAGGAAGGAGAACAAACGGGAAAGGACTGCCTCGTTGTCCAGGAGATCTCGTAGGTTGGAAGGGAGAGAGAATCGAAGACGGAGGTTGGAGAATGATGGACAGTGTATTGCGATGTTTTGGATGGTGATGGGAGTGAGGCAGGTGGAGCAGATAGGTGCTGGAGAGTTTGAGAGGAGATGAGAGTAACGATATGGCCTCTTTTTTTAAATAATAAAACGGTGCTAAAATTGTAAAAGTATTAATCTTCAATTCAAAAGAGCAGTTTGTTTATTTCTCGATGGGCGAGACGACGATGACCAAGGAGTCGTAGTCGATTTGATAAAGCGGAGTTCATTGGTCAGTGGAAGAGTGTTCTCGATGAGTTCAATTACGTGGTTTTACACGTCGAGGGAAAGGTGAGATGTCTCAACTCATCGGAAGAAATGGAAATAATTACGCATGAAATGAAAGGCTTTCACGTGTTAAACGACGCAATTAAGCCGTCGACTAATTTAATTGAAAAAATTGTACGCAGTTTGGTCGATATATGTGTTAAATCGCGAGGAGAGTGATTTCACATCGTCGTAATCGTATTTCGGTTGGTCTAGCTAGTCTGAAGATGGCTTTTAGAGTCGAAACAGCTGTAACGAATAAATGTAAATACACGGTGTTTCAATTGTAAAATTAAAAATATTTTAATTCAGTTTAATTCAACACCTAGTTCGTTTGAATCGCACTGGTTCAGTGTGTGAACAAGGATGTGTTGGAGGGTAATAAGAGTGAGGCAGGTGGAGCAGATAGATGCTGGAGTGTTTGAGAGGAGATGAGAGTGACTGATTCGTGCATGGTCTGTGCGGAGGCGACAGAGAGCAGTTTTTTTTCTTAAAAGGCTCTAGATGATACGTACCGGTTCAATCGCACTAATTCTGATATTACTCACACGTCAGTCCATAAATTGAAAAAAGAGTTTCCATGCCGCACTCTCGAGTAGATTACCTCTTGTTTAAAAAAAATTTAACAATATCGATGCAATATTTCTGGAGAAAAAGCGGAGTAAAGTGAGGTACCTCAGACCACAAAATGTAAACACTGATAAGACTGTGAAGCACAGCCATAATGATCTCTATATAATTTTTTTTTTGTAATTTAGTTATGTTCTAGCGCAGTAATGATTATTTCTATTGCTGAATTTTTTCGTCGCCCGAAATCTACACGTCTTTAAATTTTTCGAGATAATTTATCAATTTGTTTGAATCAAAATTAGACTATTTTCTCTAATTTTTTTTCACTAGTACAGGTTTCAAAAATTCTAAATTTTTATTAATTTTGTAATTTTTAAACATTTTTCAAGTTTTTTTAACGTCTGTACAGTAACCCAGATTACAGGCGTGTCCGAGTGGAGAGTGGTTGGATTAGAGAACGTAAGCCTGATATAGAAATGTAGTTTGGAATTTTTTCCATTTGAAGTTCGTCGTCATTTAAAATTTCTACTAAGTTGTTTGAAGGTAAATATGTGGATGGTATTTGGACAATGAAAGAGAAGGTGGTTGACCGAAATTTGCATGGAGCAGATAGGGCATATTGGAGGTCGTTCTTTTTTGAAAAGGTATGAGCAGTGGCGTAGTTAAGAGGAGGGTCCAGGGGTCTGGACCCCCCTTGAGGTCTTCGAAAATACTCATTTTTAAATTTTTAATGCAAATTTCTAATTATTTGAGTAACAAACAAGTCAAGTAAATTTTTCCATTTTTTGCATTCTTGTTCTATTCTTCAAAAAAAAAAGTTATAAAATTGTAAAAAAAAATACCCCCTCGCATCTGCCAGTGCAGGACACCCCCCCCCCTTAATGACTGTCTGGCTACGACACTGCATATGAGTAACCTTGTGAGAACGATATCGACGCGTCGGGATAATTTCGAGGTATTTCTTGGAGAAATGTTATTTTTGATATTTTTAAGTTTGTTGGTGGAAGGAGTGTTGCAAAGATAGTATAATAAACTACGTTTAAAATAGATAAGCGTCTTAAATGGAAACTGTAGCTAACAGCCAAATATATTATCTTCATTAACCCTTCCGAGTCACACCGAGTGAAATTCACTAATTTTGAACTTTTAGCGTTTGTCATGTCAAATATAGTGGTGATAGGTGGCTCAACGCAGGGGCGCTTCAAACATTCAACTTTTAAGGACAGTTTGCCGGTCGTTTCCGTTACTGTAATTTTAAACATTCAATTTGTAATTTTTCATTATTTTTCATCGGAATATATGTTTGTTCGGTGCTCCTACTGAGATACTTCCAAGAAAATCATGCTAGATGGGCTTATCATGCAGAAAAGTAACCACAGAAACGTCAGAATTTGATCCTTTTTTGTTTTTTTTTTGTTTTACAAGATGAATTTTGATAGATTTTGATGAATTTTTTGGAAACAGGAACGAAATTGAATAGTAAAAGTCAAAATCGAAACGAAATCATTTCAGCGAAGAAACAAAACAAAATGAACGAAACAAAATTGGAAACCCCCCATCGAAACGTTATGTGAAACAAAACGAATTGATTTCGGGTTGAAAGTTGAGCCATGGTAGATTGATATTTACAGTTTGGTGATGGATAAGAGTTTAGTCTTGCATTATGGATTTTAGTAGATTAGAAAAAGTTGTTGAAAAGAAAGATTTTTTTGTATCAATGTCATGTCGAATTTTTATACTTTATTAATTTCCGATTGAGCGGGAAAAAAATTCTCATATGAACTTTTTCCTTTTTTAGAAGAAAAATAGCCAATTTTTCTGAATCACGAAATTGTCCAAGTTCAAAAAATATCGCTAAGGAAAATTTGTAATAGAATGATTGAATATTTTTTATGAGTTATACACCTGAACTCGATTCAATTGAATATTAGCGAAATAAAGTAAAGTAATCGTAATGCGACGATGTCGTAAATACCTTTGCAACGCTTTCATGCGTTAAAATTTTGTTTTTTTAATTTGTAAGATATTGTTACCTTAGCTAAATAGCTATTGATTGATGTTCTCATGTTTCACCTTTTTAGTTTTTTAAGTCATAAAAGTGTAATTGAATATAGTGGCTGTATTATTTACGTTAATAAAACTCTATTGTTCTCTTGGTTGCCGATCCGAGTGAGATTTTTCTGTAAAAAATCATTATTACTTCAAAATGGCGACCATCTTTTAATCTTAAAGATAATGGTATACACTACTTTAAAGCCCCTTTTAACTTTAGTTATAAGTATTATGTCAAAATTCCTACTTAAGTTAAATTAAGATGGATAGTTTATTATGATTTGTACCTATTTGAGCAATTTGTAAGATTTGTACATTTGGTTGTGTGTTTATCTGTGTGGTGTGTTTTTGAAGTAAAGCAAATATTGAAATGTAAAGTTGTTATGTTTTCATCATTTTAAAGAAGTAGAATTGTTACCTTATGGTGGTCTTGAACTTATGTCTATGTTGCATGACAAAAAGAATGATTCGTTGGTAGATTATTCTTGAAAATAATTCGTACGATTATTAATGCTTTGGTTTAATACCACTATATGAATATTTATCGTTATCAATTAGTATGTTGTAACAATACACGAATGATCGTTTTTCATGTTGTTGGTAGAAAAATCTTGGTTATCAGTAAATCAAGATTAAAAGTACAAAAAACCAGCGTTGACTTTGCTAAAAATGCATTTACAAAATTAATTACTATACTAGTAGTAATGATTGTCTTTATTTTAATGTACTCAAGTGTATCTTCATAAAAAAACAAAAATGATTTGATCACATTCAAAGAACATAATCAAGATATATGTAACTAGCTCAAACGAATAGGTTAACATTATCGCTACAGATAATCGGCAAAAATTTCATCTCATTTTAGAATGATTACAAGTCAATTTCGAAATTTCATTGCAGTACGCGTTTTGTCTTTTAATAAGAGCTTTCAGTTGTAAACAATGACGAACTTTCGTTTATATGTTTATCTTAAAGCTGTGTTAATGTCTGGAAAAAAACCTAGCTAATCAACTTAATTATCAATTTCAAGAAACGAATGAAACGCGAAGAGTAAGTAATGGATTTTATTATTCTTAATTAGAGAATTTTTACAGAGTAACCATAAAAAATGTAGTGGTAAAGCGTGATATCGACGTAGGTTACCAGGTTTCTCTCCATTGCTAACTCTGCTTTAGCTCAAGGTGTCTGTAGCAGTAATTTCATTTGAGCTAACTGCATTTGGTAGTAATAAAGGGTGTAACAAAAAGTTTTTTGCATATTGAAACCGCAGGCAATACTATATTATCGAGAGGAACAAAAAACGTCATGTACACATATGATCTATTTGTTCATGGAAGAGAGAAAAGTGTACCTGAGTATTTAAGTACATCGGTCATTATAACTGTTGAACATGATCAGCGAGATGTTTGCATTTTTTGTGTTGGAAGTTGATATCAAAGGTGCATTGTGTCCACATACAAATTTTCAATGCAATCGGTCCAATAGAAATGATTTTATAGTGATTTTTCAAAGTTTGAGAAAAGTGTACTTGTTTAAAACTTTGAAAATCGCTATGAAATCACTTTTATTCGACGATTCCACTGAAAATTTTTATGTGGATACAATGCACCCCTGATATCAACTTCCAACAAGAAAATTGCAAATACCTCGTTAAACATGTTCAACAATAAAGTAATGAACCCATGTACTCAAATATTCAAGTACACTTTTCTCTCCTTCAGAAACAGATAGACCAAAATATTCTGTACACAACATCGTTTCGTTACGATTCTCTCAATCAGTACTACCAACATTTTCAATAAGCAAAAAAAATTTTGTTACATCCTGTATTCACAGTTGTTGATTTACGTACAGTACGTCTGGTTGATATTAGTACCCCTCAGCGCAAAAATCCCAACAACGTAGCTGACGGGTAAAAAGTGGCGACACTTAAACAGATTACAAACAACATAAATAGAGACGTCAGTGCGTGCAAATTATAGCACAAAAAAATGTTCGAAAGAAATAAATCATTGATTACTAATGATTATTTTTCATTTTAAAATAATTACTATTAACTTAAATTCTTCATTTTAATCAGAATAACGATTTATAAACGTCGATTAGGGTTCAAAATAATTTATTTGTATTATTTATCTATGGTGATGGGATTTTTGCGCTGAAAGGTACCAACATCAACTGGACGTACTGTACATAGAGGTACAATGATCTCGCTTAAGTGAATGTTTTATCGACATTTTCATCAATATGCGATCATGTTCATGGAATAAAATTTTATTTCTGCGTAAAACAATAAGTAATGCGCAGGTTTACACGTATATTATATGACAGCTCAATTCAAATTGCATTTTGAAGACTTGCGAATGTGTTACGATACGCTTACCGTTCGATTGAAGATGCAACAGATGCAACAAAAAGTACTTCATGTTGTAAGATAAATAAAAACTATAAACTACACAAGAATCCAGTTTACGACTTGGCTGCAGTTTTTATACAATTCGAGAAATTGTAAAGTGAAATTTTCAGAATTCGGTGAGATGTTTACATACGAAGTAAAATTTATGGATGAATTAATTACGGTGTTGTTAAGTTTCAAAATACTTTGAAGATATTGTACATCAATTCTCAAGTATTTGAATTGAACGACGTTAGAGAATAATTTTGCAAGTTTTTTTCAGTTACTCATTTCAATATTAAAAATATTAGAAAATCAATGAATAAGTATCGCGTCCATGTATAATATTTATACCCTGATTATCTACCTAGTTAGCCATCTTATACAAGCATGAAGCATCATGTACTCGAGTTCGTTTAACTTTAACTCGTTACTCGTAATTTATACCTTAATTTTTCACTCTTCGATGCGCCCTCGAAAAATTCAAAGTAAAAGTATCACAGTAATGTGCTAAATGTTGCACGTGCTATCTCCCCGACTACTCCGCCATTCCGAACGGTCGCCATGGTAACCGACTTATTGTCGCTGGTAAAGCTGTGCAATATACGTATTCGTTTCCTCGATATCAAGCAGTCTACCAGAAGAGTTGGCTGAGTGGAGGATGCTCGAGGTTTAGCGGGAAGTGCTTCGTACGTCGTTGTGAGTTTTTTTTTTGCAAATTCGCGGTACGAATTGTTTATTCGTCTGTAGTACTCGTTATGTCGATTACAATTGTTAATTTTTCGCGAAAAGTATCGTAGACGTAGATGTTTCACGTAATAAGAACCTTCACCTGTTGATAAAACGTAAGTAAATTGATTTCATGATTAGCATCTTAGATTCGAAGTTCTACATCTTATCATAATTTCTGATATAATCTCAAATTAAATATTCCTCGATCGTTTGTCAACACCGTATGATAAAATATACATTTGAAAAATTGAAATCATTGCCAAAACGTCTGTGACACCTGTCGAACGAATTTTTCGCCATTGTTCTCGAGAACAATGAACTAGAAAAGCTCGCCGTAATGGAATGACGCCCGGTGAAAATTTTAACACGTAAAAATCAATAGTGGATACCATGTGCGTAATTTTAATGCTTCCAGATTATTCACCCGATAAGCTTTGAAAAACTACAAGACAAAGGTAAGTCCCTTTCGGCTTTCGTATCAAATCTAGGGTTAGACTTCATTATAGAGGTCAATGTAGTTCGATAGTGGTTTCTAACGTAGTTCATTCATGTATGGTGCGCTGCTTCTTCAACAAATACGCATTCATCTCGTACCTGCTGTACAAATCAAATGAAGTTTATCGTCTATATTTCGTGGTAAGTACGTAGAATAATAAAATTTTAACGTTTGAAAATTCACTTCATTCACTTCAGTTTGTGCAGAAGCACGATGCGTATTTTATCTCGTTACGGTGGAAATTTTTCACTTACTTTTACGAAGTTTTATCGCCATGAATTAAGTTGGATTGTTCTTTTGGTTTTTATTGAGATAAATTTTATGTTCTGAAGAGTGTTTTAACGTTGGCTGATTTATTTCGAGTTTGGTTAAAATTTTTTCTTTTTGACTTTTCAGCTATAAAATTGAGTTTGTATAAAGATGTTTTGAACTTGAAGCGTAAGTTGCTGTTTGCTTTTTTTTCATGAGCGATTTTGATTTTTGAAATTATTTTTAATCCTTCGAAAGGTGAATACGGAATAATACTGTTTAATCTATGTCTTCAGTGATATAGTTGGATTAATAAATACCACCGAAATTATGGATAAACTCGAAGAATTAACATTTACAAGTTTTTATTCATTGATAATAAATGTAACTAGAAATATTAGACAATTGATAAGAATTCCAGGGGTGATGGAACGAAATGAGAAACGAAACGAAACGCACTTTTTACAAAAGAATTGCTGTAACGAAATGTGAAACGAAATGAAATATTTCATTTTGTTTCCGTTATTGTAATTTTAAATGTTCGATTTGTGATTTTTCCATTATTTTTCAATGAAATATATATTTTGTTTAGTGCTACTACTGAGATACTTCCCAGAAAATCACGTTCAAGAGTAGTGGAACGAAATAAGAAACGAAACGCACTTTTTTCAAAAAAATTACTGTAACGTTATGCGAAACGAAACGTAATATTTTATTTTGTTTCCGTGTAATTTTAAATGTTCGATTTGTGATTTTTCCATTATTTTTCAACGAAATATATGTTTATTCAGTGCTCCTACTGAAATACTTCCAAGGAAATTATGCAAGTTGCAAGAAGGCTTATCGTGTAGAAAAGTAACCACAGAGACATCAGAAGTTGATCTTTTTTTTGTTTATTTTTTGTTTTGCAAGATGAATTTTGATACGATTTTGATGAATTTTTTGGAAAAAAAGAGCGAAACGAAATGGTAAAAAGCGAAATGAAACAAAATCATTTTAGCGAAAAAACGAAACACAATTGAAAAAACTCGTCGAAACGTTATGTGGAACAAAACGAATTGATTTCGTTCCGCCACCCTGACAATCCCTATTAAAAAGAAAAAGAAAAATCTTCATTTGGGCAAAATAAAACAAAATACATGAAATTCAACACCATATTCAACACGTACTTCTGTGTTAATTTTAATTCAAATAAAAATGTACTTCCTTGTACTGAAAAAACTGCATCGAAAATCCAGTAATGTTAGAATTGGGAATAATATCACGTCTAATTATCCTTATAAACGTAATTTATATTCTAATTTATACGCAGGATATAATTACGCAACTTTTGACGATAATCGTATAATAAATCGACGATAATAATTACACGTTTTAATTACGGTTGGAAAACCGAAGGAAATTTGTTATTCGCGAATTATGGAAGCCGTGGTTGAAAAATGTATTCGCGATAGAGAAAACCCTCGCGAAAAGCTCCCCTAATTAACGAGTATAAATTCAAAACACGAAGGAAACCGTTCTCGTATGAATTTTTCATTTCGTATCTAAAATCCGACCTATATTTAAGCACTCGAAGGAGAAAAATGATCGATCGAAAAATACTGGTAATCTCGATACGCGGTCATTTTGTATGAAAAGCTCGTATACCAAAGAATTTCACTTGTATTTACTCATTAAAATGTAACAATTTATTGGAAAGTTGAGAAATGTACGAATCATCGAGTGAAATTTGATAACGTACCATGTAAGATTTCGTCTTCGAGGCGAAATACTGTAGGAAACGTATCCGTTAGTGGTACCCAAAATATGTTTTCATAAAACTGTAAACTTTAAAGGGAAATTGATAAAAATGAGGAAAATTAAATTTCCCAACTTGTAGCGTCGTTGATGACTTTTTTCCTAATTTCCGATACGTAATATATCGATTCACCGAGGTCATACCCACTTGAAGCTTTTGGTTGCTATGCTGCGCGCAAAGGGTTCAAAGTAAAGTTCAAATTTCCATTATCGATTAAATAATCGCGTAGTGTCAATTTTTTATGAAGGTTAATGTCCTCCGGTGTTATGATTTTTCACGACGAAACCAGCGAATCGTGGATATGGAAGATGCAACGAGCAGACAATTTTTAAGACCACTGCTCAAGTTCGTGCCTTTTTCGTTGTATCTTTATTTACGATCTAATTCGATGGAAAACCGTGAAAGAAATTACGTGTTTAATTCGAGCATCGGATGATGGCTGCAAATTGTCATATAATGCATGTCGAATTGGCAATGATTTCCTATATTAAAAAAATACAGCCTTTCACTAGTTTACCAACTCGCGAAAAATAGTACGCAATGTTTTTTCTCTATTATTTACTAAAATTAAAATGTGTTTTTCTTTTTTTTCCTAAATTTGTAATGTCATTGATGAAATTTACGTACTAGAAATGGAAACAGTTCTTTTGCAATCGGAGCATTGGGTCAATCGTATTTTTTCTTTTTTAGAAGATTGTATAAAGATGCAGAATAGAATGAAAACATTACGATCAAGTATCCATTAAGAAAATGTTGAGACACCCTGAACAGATATTCGGCTTTTTCATTGGTTATTTTATGTAAAAAGGCTTCGAAAATAATTCACTTTTTATATTCAAATTTATTTCAAACGAAGAATAGAATTTTCAAAACGCTATTTTTAAACAGAAAAATATGCTAAGCTTTTAAGTAAAAGTTTATCGTATTCTCATGTTAAACGCGTAGTTATATTTGTCAAGGAAAAAAAAGGAAACCTTGACGAAAATATTCCGAATTTTAAAACGTTTCGATCATTATTTGGAATTTGCCTGTGGCATCAGCCACGACGTGTTTTCACGTGAAATGTTTAATTATTCGCATTATTTTCCAGGAAATCGGTCACGATGAGCGGATTGAATATGTTATCGCCTTCAGATTGCCTGGAGCCACCTTCGCATATTAATCATCGAAATCCGGAGCATTTCACCACGTGCTTTACTATGTTGAATCGTCTTCGAGAAGAAGAATTGGTAAGTTGAAAATGTCCTTTAGTAAAATAATCTCTTCGTCAAGCATTGCAGAGAAAAATTGAAAAATGAAAAAAAAATTGAATGCCAAGAAGAGCTATGGTTTGCAGCATAAGCCATAGACGAGTTGAGTAAACTATTACAACAATGGCGCAAAGTACAACATTCACCATCATTATAATCGCATTTCACGGATAAAACTTATAGCAAAAGATATCTATGATATAGTTTGATACTCTTAGATAAATTAAGTACCTCTACGTATTAAAAAGGTATATAGGAAAATATTCAAAACTTCAGAAAGTAGGTAGGTGAGGTTAGGAAATTGAAAAAACGACTTTTAAAGTTTAGCTCACACCTGGCGAAGTCCTGAATTCACTTCTTCTCGCTTTTTCAAGCTTTTACATTTATTTTCGGACGTTTCTCTGGTAACTATATCACACCCTTTGGAGTATACGAAAAAAGGGGTAATTTTTTCACAATTTACTGTATCGCGTCGCATTACTTCGAAGGTAGAAAGCCACGGAGACTGAAAGCTTTCTCAATTACTTGTGACATAAGGTTTTTCATTCGATTAGAGCAGCTTATTTTTGAAAATGCAATCGTCTTCGATGGAATAAGACTCTCGCTTGGGATTAGACGAGAAAAAGTAACTATTTTTCTATAAATTAAAAAAAAAATAACGCTAAAACTACTTTTAAATGGGCTTGGTATGAGATGGAAAACTGGAATTCGGATAATTATGTTAATTAAAAGGCAACCCCTTCAAAAAGAGTTACTAAAAAAATTCACTCTCCTCGATCTCGAACACACTGATCAATAAATGAAATATTAGCTCGAAAAACCGCGTAACATGTGAATAATTTTGGTTTAATCGATTGATATTTGATTGATTGAAAAGATGGAGAGGAAAAGAAGGATATTTTTGGCATTAGTCAAGTTTCATGACGTCACTGCGGTCATCTGGTCGTGAAATTTCCATACTCGTCTTGTTGAAATTATAAATTCTCTTTTAGTCGAAAACGAGAGTGTTTCTTTGACCTTAGTTATTCGTCGAAAATTAAAAACGAAAGTATAAACCAACTCGAGGTTTCTTTACCTCGACTCTCGAGTCTCGACGAAACCTTAATAAGTTTTTTTCCCCTACGACAAGCACTCGTACCTTGGCTTTTGAAATCTAAAGACGACATTTTTATTGAACATTTTTTTTTTCATTAAAAAGCAAAAACGTCGCTATTCAAAAGTAAAATGTGACATTTGAACAGCTCGTAAAAACTACCCAATATCGGTATTTAGGGTTCGTAAACGTGACACGACAACACGCACACATACAACCGATGACAATGAACAGACATAACTCATTAGTTCTATAACTTTTAATAAGCTTTTATTACAGACCTTCATTAAATTAAACGGATTAACGAGGCGTACCCTTGTGCCTAGATGGTATATTCATCATCGACCTCGTAAAACCTTGATTCGATACATTGCCATTTTAATCAGCCCTTGGCCCGGTGCATTTTTACGACCTTATTTTTATAGTGCAGACATTTTCGTGCTGAAATGTTACCAAGAGTATTTGCCACGAGACGAGAGGAATAAATTCGCGATTTTTTTTCCACGCGGTCTCGTCGCAGTTTGAAAATTAGCCAAAATTTACGCGGAAAATTATTACGTTATTTGGCGCGTTCGTCAATCACTCGCCGGATTTTATTTTTGACAGCGTCTTATCCGAATTCCCGCCGAACGTGGTGGTTTGGATGGCACGAGGAGAATATAAATTCAGTGCTGAAGGAAGTACAGGAAACGATGATTGTTTTTTTTTTTTATTTTATCGTATATTTTATGCTTATGCCGATGACGTTAATGGATTATCGACTAGATTTTAATTTGACGTGTGAAAAGAACGTAAGAGTTGAGATAATTTCAATCAGGAAAATTAATTGTGGATTGTGTAGCTCGGGAAGTCATGGGAAAGAGATGTGGGAAATTTTATATGGAATATGGAACATTTTTAGTTATAAAAAATCCTTCGTATGTTCATTTTTACCCTTGAAATCCACAGTAAAAGAGGTGACTCACATGTGGATCAAAAAAGCCACCATTTTGTATGAACCTTGACTTAATTTTTTGGATTTCTGTTTGTATTTGTAGTCTATTTCGGACTCTCCGCATTAAAACACACTGGTTGCCACCATGGATACGTGCGATTTCGCTTTTGACGAGATTTCGTAGAGGATTTAACTAAACAGAAGTGCTGTATGGAAGGGGAGGAGGGGTGGGTGACCAACTTCACCATTTTTAGATTCCCCGCATCTAAGTGTCTTAGTTTGATCACTTCTCGACCAATCAATCGATTTTTAGATTTTTGAGGGAAAAATCCCCAAAATGAGTTTTCGATTTTTTCTCCTTAACCTTTTCCAGAAAATGGAGAAAAGTTTTCCAAGAGTTCGCATATGACCCAAAAGACGCGCAAGGAGTTGTAAACCTACGAACTCACTCATCTCTGTAACTCTGTTGGAGGCTTCACAATAATTTTTCAAAGTCAGGGGCCCGCTTTTCGTGGATGAACCTTGAAGAAGACTAGAAGTGAATTTTATGTACAATTGCTCGATCCGAGGTGAAAAAATGTTGGAATAAAAGTTGTAGAGAATCAAGAGGGGATTTCTTGTTATGTAATGTTTCTTCATATGTCCTCACAGTTTTGAATTTTTTGAAAAATCTTCATTATCATTGTTCTTGCTTTAAAAATATCTTCCAAGGGAGTGAATTTTGGGGAGTAGTTGTTGACCTGAGGTGAAAAATGTTGAAAACCTCATTTTTGAGACTATTTCAACACGGTAGCATCACCACACTACGAAATTAACGATCGATTTCTTTTAAAATTCTCAAAATGAACGACCTAATGAAAAATTCTCGTAGTGACGTATCATCTCGATGGTAATTTGAAAAATACATTACTCAACGTAACGTTTCCACTTCACCGTGAATCAAATTGAACTCGAGACGCGTAAAGTACGTCCACGTCAAACTTCGGAGAATTCACATTACAAATGATTTCCTCTTGGAATTGGTTTTAGAAAATAACTAATGTTCGCGAATCGAGGTCAAAAAACCGCCCAGTTGTCTGTATCTCGAATCAATATACGATTCTAATCAGATTAGCTTCTTTCGACGGGGGAAGAAGGTTTGAAAAGAGGAGCTACAATTGGAATCTACGACGTGTTGGCGATAATTTGCTGAAATTATTCGTCAGACGTGTGAGTATATAATGAATACACGCAAAGAGGTAACGAGAATGGAGATAGTAATTGATACTAATTAAGCGTTACATGTTAAATTCTGGCTGATGATACAAGGCAACCGAAGCGTCGGTGGATTTTTATTGAAATTGATACAACACAGTATGCATAGATAATATGGCTTGAAAGGTTGTGCTACATATTCTATTATACAACGCATGTTGTTCAACTTGTAACCGGAAATTCCTCGATGGAAACTTTCACCCTTTGTTGGTTTATACGACGATATTAAAAGCTTAAGAGTTCCCCATGAACGTGTCGGATTCGCGACAAAAAAAGCATTTAGGATACGAGAAACCTTAGAAAGTGCGATTCGTATCGTATTTAACGACGGATTTCTTTTTATTTTACAGCTTTGCGATATTTCGTTGATCGTCGGAAATCAGACTATTAAAGCGCATAAAATAATATTAGCTTCGGCTAGTCCGTACTTCTACGCTATGTTCATCGGTAAGTTGACCCAGCGAATCGCGTGATTTATTTACGTATCGTGTACTGTGTTCTGATAAAATGAAACATAACGTGCGAAAAAACCTAGCACGCGGAAGTGTACACGAATTACGTATTTAATTGTTTAATCGGTTCGTGTTAACAGGTGATATGGCGGAAAAACACAAAGATGAAATTGTTCTACATAATATAGACTCGTATGCTGTACAGTTACTCATAGAGTATTCGTATACGGGAGATGTTAAAATTACAGAAGAGAATGTTCAGGTGGGTATAAAAAGCGTTCGAGCTGAAGAGCTTTTTATTTTGAAGCTTTATAGTAGTAGGATATAGCGGTAGAACTTGGTCCTTTTAGGCATATTAGGAATACACGAACAAATTCAAATTTAATTTTTTTTTTACCAAAGTGGAGCTTTTGTGAACTGTCGCCATTTTTGAGACATGAGAAGTAAGAGTGATATTTTATTCGAATTGAATTGAATATCTGGTTAATCAAATCGTCGCGTAATAGTTCAGTACTACTCTTAGATAAACTATGTAGCATCAGGTATGCTTCTTTCTGATGTTCTCAATTATTTGACCCTACCAATATAGCATTGCTGTGAAAGTAGTAATACTCTAATGAACGTTGTAATGGAAAGAAAGACAACCAAGACGTTTTGATCGAAGGGGAGAATAACGTGTGCCTTGATTTTCAACAACTTTTCTCAAAGTTTTGACATTTGAGCGATTTTTTTATTGTACCAATAAAATCAAACCTAAACTAAACTCTCTTTGAAGAGGTACCAAGGTCTGAGTGATTTTTTTATAGGTAAATCAAACCTTTTTAAATTATTTTCTTTCATTTGTTTTTCGCGTTCCCCAGTCCCAAACTTGCTTGGGTGGGGCAAGTTTATTTACAAAGGAGGGAATAATCTTGGCAAGGGAGTACACGGCCTACCACCACATGGTATAAGCAGTACCAAGGTAAATCAAACCTAACCTAACCTTTCGGTGAGGAGGTACCAAGGTTTGAGTGATTTTAGGTCAAGGTAATTTTTTTATTGCTAAATCAAACCTTTTTTTTTTTAGGGGACCCCAATCCCAGACTTTTCCTGGTGGGGCAAATATATTGAAGAATATTGGGGGACAACAGTGGCTAAGGGGGTGTACGGCCTACCACCACATGGTATAAGCAGTACCGTGCACTCCCAAAAGCTAAATCAAACCTAACCTAACTTCTCTTTGAGGAGGTACCAAGGTCAGAGTGATTTTAGGTCCAAGTTATTTTTTTAAACCTAACCTCATCTCTCGGTGAGGAGGTACCAAGGTTTGAGTGATTTTAGGTCTAGGTGATTTTTTTATTGCTAAATCAAACCTAACCTAACCTCTCTTTGAGGAAGTACCAAGGTCTAAGTGATTTCTTAAAGGAACCAACGAACCATCCAACACCAAATAAATTGAAAATGATCATAAGGTATTTTGTTGTCACCTGGAATTGAAGTGCCAAAAATCTGCTTTTATCACAGAAGGGATGACGTCATACAACGTTGCCAATATTAAATTACAGTTGAGCTTCGCAAGCAATACCAATTATTTAGGTGCAATTTTTTGAAAAAAATACTGCGTTCAATTTTTGTATTATTAATTCTACCGGTGTGTTATAATGACTTGAAAATATTTACATTATCACTCATGACCATGACACTTCAACATGACAATCAGGGGCGGTAAAACGAAATTAGAAACGAAACGCACTTTTTTCAAAAAAATTGTTGTAACGTTATGTGAAACGAAACGATTTTGTTTGGAAAAAAAGTAACGAAATGTGGAACAAAACGAAATATTTCATTTCGTTTCCGTTACTGTAATTTTAAACATTCAATTTGTGATTTTTCCATTATTTTTCAACGAAATATATGTTTATTCAGTGCTCCTATTGAGATACTTCTAAAAAAATTATGCTAGAAGGCTTATTATGTAGAAAAGTAACCACAGACACATCAGAAGTTGATCCTTTTTTCGTTTTGCAAGATAAATTTTGATAGATTTTGATGAATTTTTTGGAAAAAAATTTAAAAAAGAACGAAACATAATTGGAAAACCCCGTCGAAACGTTATGTGGAACGAAACGAATTGATTTCGTTCCTCCACCCATGACAACATGACGTCATCTCGACGCGTATCATCGCAAAATGTGTCCGTGCATGTCATCATGATGAGTTAACGTGACGTGCCGTCGTAACATGATCGTGACATATTACCACGACAATAACGTGTCATCACGACATGATCATTTTCAAAGTTATGGCTCGAGATTCATTTTTTTTTTTCAAAAATAGTTATTCTCAAAATTAAAGGTCATTAAATTCCCTTTCAAATGCATCTTGATTTATTTTCGTGCCTTTTTTTTACCTTTTCTGCGTTTAATGCCCTGCGTAAAAAAGCTTCGCTTCAAAAATGTCAGCATTCAAATTACTGTAATTAAAAATTTAAATAGTACGTCATATGTCTCGAACCCTGGTAACGCTCCGTCTCTATTCTCTCCAACGTATCTCCGAATCCTGAAAAAAGTTGCTTGCGTGCTTATTGTTCTAGAAGTGATACGTTGATACGTTCGTTAGGGGTTATACGTTCCCATTGTTTTAAAAGTGTGATACGCTCGGGGCTTCGATCGATAGAAGATGCAAACAAGGTACCAGCTCCTTTCTATTAGCTCGCTTCAGGTCTTCAACTACATCGTTGTGATGACATCTCCACGAGAAAAAATTGAATTTTTTTCGTGAAAGGTTATCCTTAAAATGGACCAAGTAGGGGTTTAGGTTTGTGGTCTCGCTAATGCTTTTGTCGAATCGATATTAGGACACATTTTCATCAGCGTGTAGCCAATTCTATCTAACGTGTAGTTTCGTTATAGGTTTTATTGCCCGCTTCTAGTCTTTTACAATTAATTTCAGTAAGAGAGGCGTGCTGCAGATTTTTAATGAAACAGCTTCATCCCAGCAATTGCCTGGGAATTAGAAATTTCGCCGGTAAGTACAGATATTTCCGATTAGGACGCGTCTTTGTCGATGTTTCAATAGATGGAGCTTTAACGTGTGCAAAATAATCGAATTTTTTTGTTCCTTCGTAAAATAAAATAAGAAAATGGGAATTTTTCGATATTACACGAGTCTAGCAACGTATCCAAAGGGGAACAAGTATACTTGATTTTTAATATAGCGATGGATAAGGGGTTCTCGACTAAGTGCCTTCGTTGTTCTATGAGTAAAGTACGATTTTTTTACTACCTTTGATAAATGTACAACCAACGTGTTATATCAAAGCACGTACGTTGCTTGAGAGTTTTTCATACGAATTTTTTTATAGCGAGTACGACCCAACGTGATGTTTATGTGATATCGAACCCGAGGATGAAAGATTCGAATGACTATGAATTTTTAACGTACGTTATCATAGGTTGAATGGAATTTTCCCAGAATGTTTTGAAAATTGTTTAACGTGTATTTTCGAGATGCGGATTTTATATTATAACGAAAATTGTCAAGTAGTCTAGACAAACCCAAAAAACCCAACGTTTTGAAATCAGCGTCGTTTTAAACGTGCCACGTTCTGTATTGATTTCATGAAAGGAAACTCGAATAGATATGTTTTCCTTTCAAGTTCAAAATCAAGTACTGAATTTATTTCAATTTTTTTTAAGTAAAGTATTATATCGGTAAATTTGCAGCTTGTTGAATAATTAACCCAATTTTATTTTAATATTCGAGCAATAATTTCAAACAAAAACCAGTCAGATTTTTATAATATTTTTTTCATCATGAACTTGTGAACTTTTCGCATAGAAAAGTAATAAAATATGGGGAACGATTTTGAGAAGCCATTGTTTCAAAATCCTTTTGTAATTTCCATTCATCCTTCCATCGTGAAATTCTGGCAATAACACTTCATCGTATCGTCGAAAGTGAAAAAAAAAGATCAAAACAGCCAACAAAAAAAAAACAAAACCATATAATTTCTTTTTCGATATTTTTCACTGACATTATTCGAATATCTTTCGATAAATTTATTGTAAAGGCAAACGCGAAATAATATTCACGCTCTATAAATTTAGTTATTTTGGAATTAACTCGAAATGTCTCCGTCGCCGGAGAAAAAGAGAAAATCGTCTGCGAATGTGATAAAACGAGCCATTCCAAGGTCTTTGGTAGATTCCGCCAAATTTTCCATAAGTTTTGAAGGTCGATTTAAAATCGTCGACGATATAAACGACGGCGAGTTTTCTCTGGGGTGAATTTCGTGGCGAGTTTTTCACGTAACCGGCTCATTAATGATAAAAGTAAATGATAATTTGAATGAATAAATTTTAGCGTTGATAATTTGACACGTGTACGTGTGAGAAATTGAACTGAATATTTCGTGTGAAGCCGGCAAAAAAACTTTCGTGATATTTAAGGTTGAAATAATGCCGGAGAAATTAAAGCAATGGAGCTTTATTCAAGATGGCGATTTTTATAAACTTTAGCAATTTGATCGTACTACATGATGGTCAAACAAATTAGAAATTTTTTATTTCAAGGCGTTTTTGTGAGGTTTGGGGTGACTTTGGATGAAAATTTTTGAAACAAAAGTCGCAAATTGAATGAGTAATATTTTTTGTATAAATTATTTTTTCGTATTTCCTCATATTTCGCCATATTTTCACTACTTTTTTTTGAAAAATCACTACTTTTTTACCAATTTTTTGAGAAGAAAATCAGTATTTAAAAAAAAATCAAATTTTAATTGTAAAAAATTAACGCATTATATGCTTAATGAGAAAAAAGTATATGACGTCACATATTCTATCAGTGCTGCCAATACATAAAGAACTGCTAATAAATTTATCAAAAATAAATAATTTTTGTATAATTTTTTCAAAAATATTTCGGGTTTTTTCATTCTTGGACTATTTTTTGACAAAATTCACCACTTTTTCACCACTCTCATTACCTGTTAGATACCCTGGGTTTGTATCCAAGATGGCGACTACTCAGATTACCTTTCATGTTGAAGTGTGTTTTGTTGAGCCAGAGATGACTTCAGATGAAAAATTTTGAAACAAAAGTTACAGGAAATCGAATGAGTAACATTTTTTGTTTGAATTATTTTTTCGTATTTCCTCAAATTTTACCATATTTTCAATATATTGTTAGCATTGCAGACAAAATAACTCGGTTGGGGCGTTTTTGTGATGTTTGGGGTGACTTTGGATAACAATTTTTGAAACAAAAGTTACAGGAAATCGAATGAGTAACATTTTTTGTTTGAATTATTTTTTCGTATTTCCTCAAATTTCACCATATTTTCACTATATTGTTAGCATTGCAGACAAAATAACTCAGTTAGAGCGTTTTTGTGAGGTTTGGGGTGTCTTGAGAAGAAAATTTTTCATACGAAAATTGTTAAAAATTGGGTAAGGAACATTGTAGTTATTATTCTTTTTCCCTTCATAAATTCTGCAATAATTTTGACATTTTTTCCAAAAAGATCAATTTACTATTGAATTTATAGAGATACAAAAAAAATTGTGAAAATAAAAAATCTTACTAAATTTCCGACAAATTTTATCCGAAAAATTTTTCCCTCAAGTCACCTCAAACTTCACAAAAACACCCCAACGGTGGCACTAAGGAAAAATATTCACTACAAAGACTGATTTCCAAAAGTCAGCCATTTTGAACTGCCTTAAAACCAGTTCGGATATCGTTCACGAATTTGTCGCATATTTTCGAGTATTTTTCATTGAATTGAATACTACGTCGATGTAAATAACGTGTCTGAACATCATAAGACTTATCAAATAAGGGTGTTTCCACCCACAAACCACCCCGCCTACCTTTCACAAACAACATACATGAATTACGAGTTATTTCCATATTCAAATGAAAACTGCACGAATCGGCGTTAAAAATATCCTTTGAAATACCTTGGCCCAATACAGTCCGCCGAGAGACATGACAGAAAATTAAATATCGCATGTTGCAGCACACACACCGAAGGTTGTATCTCGTGTATTAAAATGCAAACAATTGTTAACCACGTTGGGTTTCCATTACGAAATGAGTTACTGCACACAAAAAGACCAAGCATCGAGAAGAAAAACGCTATTTTTACTGCGCGTTGAAAAATGATAAAAAAGCTTGTTTATTTGGGCATCGCGGAGCAAGAGTAGAGAACAACGCGATGTTTGATAACAAAGCACGCGGTTTTATAGCTTCGCTTTTATCGACACGACGAAAATACCCTTTTATCCTCGGCTTTACTCGTACGAGCTATTTCGATGATTAATTATTTACCTGTGGCAACCCGCGAGAAGAAAATTCCGCCGAAATTCATCCAATGTAAGCTAGACTCGTGTAAACGACGTAATTATTCCCCGGATGAATGATCTTTATTATGGAAAGAATTATAAAATTAAGCTGTGCGTGTTTAAACCTTATCGATCATTTGTCGTTATTTTAAAAAGGATTATTTGAAGGTTTAATAGGACGAAATTACGTAGATCACGATATACGTTATTTTTTATCGATAATTTTTCAAATGTGCGTTTTCACTTCGTAGATATTCATTTATGTGCCGAGCTTCAACAAAGATCTTATAAGTATATTTTAATCAACTTCCAAGAAGTCATGAAAACCGAAGAGTTTTTCACGTTGTCTTTTCAAGAGGTAGGTCAAATACCGTCAGGTAATTCGTGTTTATACGTGCTTCATTATGTAGACCTTTTTTTCGAGGCCGTTGACGCTGGAAAAGGGTTACTACGTTGATCGTATCGATTGGGGAATTCACGCGTTTTCGAGTTTCCCGAATAAATAAGGAAATGTTTTTCTTTCAGCTTCTTAGTATTATCTCGAGCGATCAATTAAACGTGTCGAAAGAAGAAAGTGTCTATACAGCTGTTATGGATTGGGTGAAATATAACGCTACCGAGAGATCGCATTACGTACCAAAGGTAAATAAATATGAGTGATTTGCAAAGTAGTAAAATTATGAAGTGATTGAAAAGGTACGAAAAAATCGTTGAAATGAAAAATGTCCGACTTTATGTTAATACTCATATAGAATTTACACTTGCATATGTGTGCAGCCTAATTTTTCCCACTCAGGAGTCGGTCGTCTGTGCATGCTTTAGTACTTGATATAATTATAGCATAGACAGTCATTTATTTCTTAAAAAAAATATGTTCGAATTTTGATAAGAAATGAGAAATTCATTTTTCAAGTTTTTCAATCGAATCATTCGAGAACGCGTATCGAAGTCTGGGGCCAATAGCGATTCCCCAATTGGTTGATCGATCAGCCATTAAGTACCATCGCGCGACACACTTTATGAGCGAGTATGCCGATGGTTCGGTTCCACTCGCGTCGCGCGACGGTCGGCTGATCGATCCCCGTCGACGTCGGAAAATTTTTTTTTATTATTTATTATTTTTTATTAACGAATTTTTACCAATATGACCTGTTACAAGAGAAACACTTACTTTCAAATTCGAGAATTTTAAGATTTACATCGTCTTTTTTTTGTCGATGTACACTTTTCTGGCTTACGTTTTCTCCTGTTTCTTCTCGAAAAACATTTTTGATTTGAAATATGTCGCCTATAATTCCGTTTTAACGAGAAAGAAGCACCAAACTGATCACAAATTAACTTCGATAAATTTTGCGAAGATATCAGCTTTTGCGTTTTAATTTCAAGTGACGAACTAGGCTGTCTTCTAAAACTTTTTTTGCAAGTAGGACAAATGAGCTCCATAATGACATATTTTATAGTCGGACATAAAAAACTATACGAGGAAATACTGGTAACACAGCAAGAGAATATGAAGAGATAAAAAAATTTGGAAAAAACTTCAAGTACTGGAGCATGCGCAGACGATTGACTCTTGAGTGGGAAGAATCAGGTTACACATATGCAAGTGAATTAACTATTGGGACTGTCAAGCAAAGTGTCTGATATCTGGTGGTGATTGATGAAACTAACGAAGAGGTACCGATGAGACGTCGATCAGCGCAATCATACACTTATGGTTGCGAATTTTTCAAAATTTACTAGCAATTTTCGAATTAAAATATAGAATTTTAATTTCTGACTCCTAGCGGTTCGTTATTGAACTTACAAAGAGGTACCTCACATTAGCGCTCCAACAGATTCTTGACTGTCCCAATAGAATTTTCCATAGATAAGTGCATACTTCTTTGAGATTTGGAAATTATGGTAAATAAATGTAAAATAGTGACGAAATATTACAAAAAACTTATATCTTCTGGTAGGATTCTGAGTTATCATTCTTTTCAACCTAAGTAATCGTCAAAAGGTAAATGTGATGAAATTTGCAAGAATTTTTGTTTGAAAAATTTTTTCCTCAAGTCACCCCCACTTTCACAAATACACCCCAAAAGGTTTCTTGAAATTAATCGATGGTACGATGTTTTACAGCTTTTAGAACATATACGGTTTCCGTTAATGCAGCGTGAATTCTTGATGAGTCACGTCGAGCCGGAAAATCTAGTACGAGATGATCCAGATTGCAAGGAATACTTGCTGGAGGCGATGAAACATCATTTAATGCCCGAGTATCGAATGTCATTCATAAGTTGCCGAACCAAAGAACGAAATCCGGACGGAATGTTGCCTTATATTTTCGCCGTTGGTAATTAAAATCGCGCAGATGTCGCGTTAATTTCGAGAAAAGGGTTAAAATAGTGAATTTCTAGGTGGTGGAAGTTTATACGCGATACATTCGGAATGCGAGTGTTATAACCCGAAATTGGACAGATGGTTTAATATATCGCCGATGTTATCGAAAAGAAGCAGAGCCGGAGTTACGTCGTTGGCTAAGAAGCTATTTGTCGTCGGAGGGTAAATTGCCTATTCTTCTGTATGTTTAGTAATTTCGAGAAAAAAATAGAATTTCCACTCGCATCGATCGAAGCATATAAGGGAAGTGAAATTCATTGAATAAAAGCGGCCCCGTGTTCGGTGGGACGCGCCGACGCGCCAAAAATAAAAATCGATTTTAAATTTTCGCTCCAAAAAAACTCGCCGGTTTCTTATCATTTAGCCTTGAAATGGTCACATGGCTTAGGTCGTTGCGTTAATTTATGACGCTTCGTGCGGTATTCATTTATAAGGTGGATTTTTTCCAAGTTTTTTCATTTTTATTCGTTTCTTTTTTTAGGTACGACGGAGCTTCGGATTTATCTAGTTGCGAGTGCTATGATCCTGGGACTGATAAATGGACGTCGATCACGCCGATGGGAATTAAACGGAGTTGTTTAGGTGAGCGAGCGATGACATTTGAAATGTCAGGTTTATCGTCGTCGGTGCATTTAAAATAGTTCGGTGACGGTTACCGGATGATTATCGATTTTTCTAAATTCGGAGGAATATTTGGCGAGAATTTTCGGGAGTTTTGAATTTCGAAGATGAAATGTTGAATTTCATTAACTTTTTTTGATTTATTTTCCCAATGAAAATGAAATCTCAATTTTTGAACGGTTGGTTTGCTTTTTAATTTCGTTGTTTGCCGATGTATACGTGTAAATTATTCGATTTGATTTTTACTCTAAAATTATAAACTCGTACGTAGCGTTAATTTTAAGCACATTTCACTAGGAATATGCGGATTCGAAGGACTACTATATGTTTGCGGCGGCTACGACGGCGCCTCGTGTCTCAGCAGCGTAGAAAGATTCGACGCTTTAAATGGCATATGGACTTCATGCCCCGAAATGTCAACTCGAAGGAGATACTGTCGCGTTGCCAATATAGGTTAAAAGCTTTTCGCGACGTTTAAATATAACGGGGTCGATTTAACCTTCGTTGTGATTTCAGACGGCTGCCTTTACGCTCTCGGAGGATTCGACACGAATACATACCAAGCCAGCGTTGAAAGACTTGATCCGCGAATGGGTCGCTGGATGAGCGTACCGTCGATGAACCAGAGACGTAGTAGCTCCGGAGTAGCTACTTTGAACGGCATGTTGTACTGTGTCGGAGGCAACGACGGTACTATTTGTATGTCCAACGGTGAACGTTTCAATGTGCGGCGTAACACTTGGGAACCGATTGCTTCGATGAATGCGAGAAGGTAATATTTCGATGGTGCGTATTGTCGAGAAATTCACTACTTTGAATTTCAGATCGACTCACGAGTTGGTGGAAATTAACGGTAAATTGGTTGCTATCGGTGGTAACGACGGTAACTCTAGTCATAACTCGGTTGAGATGTACGATCCGGAAGCGAACCGGTGGACGCCGTTGGCTTCCATGGTCAGTAGACGTAGCTCGGTCGGTGCGGCTGTTGTTAATTGCTTCAATATGGAAATCAAACAATCTCATAAAAATAGCATTAATCAATTATTGACTAAAAGTCGCACCAATAAAAGTCTCGATATTACGAAACACGAAGTGAAAAGTAATAAAACTTCTGAGAAGGATTTTAAAATGTGATAAAACTTATGCATTTATACTTATTGCACAATTTTTTATTTTTGTAAATTTTACAGCTCGTTTTATACTCGGAGCTAGTTGAGTTTAACTGAAATTATTATAGATATAAGATTTAGAACGGATAGTTACGCTTTTTGTATAGATGTTTTATAAATTTCGACGTTACGTGAATTGTGTAGTTTGTAGAATTAGTGTAAATTTGAATATAAATACAATGATTCGATTTTATACTTTTATTAACCGTACACAAAAAATTAATGAAACTAACTATTTAAAGAATAACAAATCGAATGTATTATTCATTTCTTTTTAAGCGAATTACTTTGATCATCGAATGAAGGATCTGCTATATTCAACATCAAACTGTTACCACTAAGGTAAACCTTATTTTGTGAGTTGGCGATCTGTAACAAAAATAAACATAAAGGAGGTATTCCGAGAGGAGACAAAAATCACAAATTACCGTTTTAGCGACGCTTTGAGCAGCTCGAATTTTACGTAATTTCAAGTAACCGGGATTTACGCCGACGGCTTGACCTAAGTGAACATTGCATTAAGGAAAATACGCGAGAAATCGAATACGCGATAAAATCACGAAATTAAAAAAGGATATCATTTTAGCTGCTTCGGCTTCACCCTCGGCTTGTAAAATCTTCTGTTGTTTCTCCTGCTTAGCTCGTTCTACGACGAAAACCGCACGTTGAGCTTCTTGTTGCGCAACCTACAAGATGGAAGATCGTTATATCGGGAGAATAACAATTTATTAAAAATACCGAACCTGTTTAGCTTCAACGGCAGCTGTGTACTCTTTACCGAAACTCAATTCGGTTATAGAAACATCGTCTAAGATGATATTGAAATCTTTAGCGCGTTCTATTAATTCCCTTCTGACGAGTAAGGAGACCTGAAACGTGACGTTGTCGATGTAAGTACATGACGCGATGATTTACTAGTTGAAATACTAACTTGCTGTCTTTGGGTGATAAGCTGAGAAGCATTGAATTTAGCTACGACCGATTTCAAAACTTCGTTACAAATAGAAGGCAGAACTTTTTCGTCGTAATCCAAACCCAAATGCGTGTACATGACTGGTAATTTAGAAGCATCTGGTCGAGATAACACTCTCAAGGAGATATTAACCATTTGTAAGTCTTTTGAACCGGTAGGAGAAGATATTTTTCTTGGTCGTGATCTATATAGATGAAAAAGGTTAGGTATATCGGGATTTTAATATTAACGAGTATTAGTACCTAATATCGTAAATAATTGGGTACTGGAACCATGGAATTCTGAAGTGAAGACCTTCAGTGAACACATCATTTTGGATACCTCCGATTCTGCTGAATATAATAGCTCGATGACCGCCTTCGACTGCAATGTAAATATTACGAAAGTTAGTAACGAAATAGCGACATTGTGTGGCAGATGTCAATAGGAACTATGAAGCAATATGTAGGATGTGTTGCATTGTGTTTTATAAAAACACCGTGCATGATGAAAGAGAGGATCACAAGTGTGTTTGACTAAATAACAAAAAGCTTTTGGAGATTGATAATGAATTTATTAGAAATATTAATCTTTACCTGTATACATCGCTTGATTAACACCGTATACAGCAGCTCCTCCTAGAGCTAGTAATTTCAAACCTAGGCCGACGCCTCTAGGCGCTTTGTTAAACCGACCTGCTAGATCATTTAAAGGATTGTTCGCCATAATGGAGAATTACTTTTTAATAAAAAAATAATTATATAATTAACTTAGATGGAAAATTTATCACCACACCGGAATGATCGAATGATGAAAGGGAGTAATTTTACGACTTTTTGGCTTTCTGAGAAATCATTCGTAAGAACGAAAAGAAAACGTTTCGGTTTCTGTTCTTGTTTTCGTCACAATTTTAGGCTAACAAAACGTACAGCTGATTGATTTTAGGCTTCAAGTTGATGGTGAAAAAATTAATTCGTCGACTAAAAAATTTCAATTTGAGGGTCGAGAGTGGTAGCTATCTCTTCAGTTTTTTCCCACGATTGCAAATCTGGTCGAATTTTTCCAAAATATTCCCGCAATCAAGAGTAATTAACGCTAATTGTTGAAGTTACTAATAACAAGTTCGTAACAATGGAAAACAGTGTGACCCTCATATCAGTGAAAACGATGAATCTTTGAAATTTTATTTCGCGTCCGGAGGAGCTAATTAAGGTGAATGAAGGGTGGTTCCCTTTTACGACACTGAATTCGATATATCTCAAAAAATAATGATCGAAAAGAAAAAATAAATACGCCATTCGATTCAGCGTCTTCAAAACTCCCCTAAACCACCCTTCATTCACCTTAATTAGCTCCTGCGGACGCGAAATAAAATTTCAAAGATTCGTCGTTTTCACTGATATGAGGGTCACACTGTTTTCCATTGTTACGAACTTGTTATCAGTAACTTCAACAATTAGCGTTAATTACTCTTGATTGCGTGAATATTATGGAAAAATTCGATCAGATTTGCAATCGTGGGAAGAAACTGAAGAGATTGATACCACTCTCGACCCTCAGATTTGAAATTTTTTTCGAAATTTTCGATTTTGAACAACCCGATTAAAGATGGCGGCCGTCAAATTAACGCTTACGAAACTTCACGAAATAAATTTAATTCGGTTCCAGAAGGACTACGAAGACGCTTAAAGTGTCAAATTACTAGTTATTGACCCTGCGGAATCGATTGCCGCAATCGGTTTCGCTCTATCTCGTACAGTGCGTTCGATCGAATTTCGATCTCGACAATTTCTCAGCGATGCTATATTTTCGAGGTCAGATTCGTGTTTAGCGATCTTAATTGAGTAAAAAGAGACACTTTTTGCAAAGATCCGCTGGTTAGAACGGCAGTAATTAATTAATCACTTATGTCTTTGCCTTTACACAAACTGGTATGCAACTTATATAACAAGAGTAAACGCGAATTTGTTGACGAAAATCAATGCATTTCGAAAGCTCGTCAACTTAATGCAATTCCTATATCGCTGACGTAATTGACGTATGTAAATTAGAAGCAATCGATCCTTCATACGCGTAATCACTGCTTCTATTTATTGATATAGCTTATTTTCAAATTATAGGATCAGGCGAGCACAGCCAAAACATGAAATTAAACGCAAAATGCGCCACAAAATCTCGTTCAAATTCAAATTTCATCACGTTTAATTGCAAAAAATACATTCATGAACATAATCAAAATGATTGATAATAACCAAACGAACACGTTTCATTAATCACAAAGATTTCAACTTTTGAAAATTATCTATCAAATTCGTGTAAAAATTGAATAACTTAAAAATCAACACATAAAAAATTACAACTTAAAAACACAACGAAAAATCAACGAAACATCTTCCAAACAAAACAATATTTCAGTACAACGAATTCGAATTCAATAATTGCTGACTAGTATTAATTATCAAATCTTTTACGTCTCTGGCATAAGAAATCTGTTGAGCTTTCATGATATGTTTCCAATACGTATCATCTTTTTTCGGAATAATTGGTTCGAGAACGGCGTTCAATTGTGAAGGTGTCATGGTGTGAGATAAATGATCCAAAATTTCTATACATAAAAAAAATTAATCGTAAAAATATTACGAGTAATTTTTCATGAATTGACTTACGATCGTATATTTCATCATATTCCGAATTACTTCGTTCTGTTTCTTTAATCTCAGACATGCGATTTTGTATGAGTATAATTAAATCTCTCCATTTTTTTACACCGCTAAAACAAACCTAAAGGAGAAATTATTGTAAATAAAATTTCGATATAATAAAAAAAACATAGTATTAACCTTCGCATAAGGAAAAATCACAGAAAAGCAATTATTTTTCACCAACTCCTTCGCGACATCAAAATTATTCAGCATCGATAAAATATTCAATTTCATTTCTACGCTTGGCAACGTATCCAAAATTTCCTTTACAGCTTCTTCGCTCAGTAATTTACTCCAAATTAAATCCTAAATAAAAATTCTTATTATTTGTTACCAGATGATTAAAATTAATAAAAATTATACTTGTAATTTTCTCAACGCGATGTAACTGCAGTTTTCCACAAATGGTAAACAAACTATGTATTCAGGTAACTTTTCGCCAAATATTGGTTCTGGAATGTGCGACGAGCTACAGCTCTTTGGAAGTTTGACTCGAAGTTGCGTTAGGTACGTTCGCATGAGGATCTATTGATGTTAAGGTTAGAAGAGGCAAATTTTGAAAGATGAAAAATATAATTCATGTACTTTTAAACAGTTCTGTACTCCTGGGTCAGCTGTATTGGTGACAATTTTACGAGAAAAAACAGTTTCTAAAAATGTTTGTAACACGAGGTGGCCTTTTTCCATTGATACTTGACATGGGATTTGTCTTAAAATCATCTGCAAGCAAAAATGTAAATTAAAAATAGTTTTTTCATTTTTTTTATTACTATACTTACATGAACAATATCACCCAACGGAAAAATTTCGTTTTTAATTAATTTCGTTAAAATTTCCGACGTTTCAATAGGTAAATTTTCCATCAAGATGCTAGCGAATTCTGAAAAATTCACGTGTTCTTTGTCATCTTTAGTTACCTGAAAATAATCGAGTTATAAATCGACGAAGATTTTTATTTTTTAAAAAATTTTGCCAAGTTTTTTACATTTTCGAACAAAAACGTCCAATTGTTAATCGCAACATCGACAAAGGAACGTTTAAAATCGACGGTTTGTTTTTTAAACAACTCCAAAATATCAATCGCTTCATTTTGTAAGCATTGTTGAGAATACAACACGCAAAGCAAGAATAACATGTGAACATCTGGAACTTCGGAGCTGAAATAAAAACAAGGTGATTTATTTCGCAAAATTGAATTCACGTGGTAACTTACGAGTAAAGAGATCGCTTGAGAGATTGAGCCGCCCGATGTCCATCAGAACGACAAATATTTTCGTTGAAAAGTAAATACTGAGTTAATTTGTTAATTTCGTTGTTATCTTCTAATAAGCGAATGATCCATTCAGCGTTCGTGGATGAAATAGCGTTGTCTTTTTTAACTATCCATTTTTTCAGCATGTACATAATATGAGGAGTATAACTTTCGTCCTGGAATTTATGCAAAATATCGCTTAAAATTCGTGTTTTTTATTTAAAAAAATTCATTTATTACCTTCTCAAATTCTTTAATAATTTCGGCTGGGTTGATATTCGACGATAGAGCGATCGCAGTTCCGGTTTTAGTATCTTCTAAATTTTTACTCCTGCGCGATATTTCACGATCAATTTAATACTTTATTTTAAACAATAAACATACTTACTCGAAGTATAATTTAACTAAATTTTTGGTGGAGGTTTTAAAATGTTCTAGGATTTCGTTGATATCATCTTCGTCGGTAATGGAGTAATTGAAATTAAGCGCCATTTGCATCATTAGATAACCTTCCGTCAGTAAATACATTTTACTGTCTCTATTGTCTTCTAAATATTTACACGTTTCTTCTATTTCTTTAAAAGTTTCATAAATTTTTGGTAACTTGAGGGAATAAACCGTCCATGGAAGGCTTTCTTTTCCTTTTTTTCTATAAACAAAAATATCATAAATGTAGATAAATTTTTCAAAAAAAAAAAATCGGAAAATTACCCTTCACTAGAAGTGGTCAACACAGCGATACAATCATCCGACTTGACGAAATTAAAAACACCAATGAAAGTGGTAAATGCGAACACAGAAGCCCATTCTGTACATTTAGTAAGAACCTACGAAATATTATCACATAAAAAATCCGATATAACCGAAATTAAATAAAATATTTACCGGGGTGTCATTGAACACAATTGGCCTTAACGTAGGGATGTTATAAGTTTCTACGCCGATTCTGGTCAATAAATGCAAAAAGCAAGACTCAAAAGTAGCACTGATAACTTGCGTCGCGAAATGAAAAAACGTAACGAATTGCAATCCTTCCTGAAACGCTCAGTAGATAATTTCCAACTAAAAATGAATTATTTCGTAAAATTACTTGGAGTTTATCGGCGCTCAAATAAAATAAATATCCTTCTTGGCCAATGACGACTAAAAAATTCAAGCAAATGAATTGCTTGCTTCCGACGCAAAATTGCTCGAAGTAGTTTTCCATTCCTGTGATCAAAATCAATGGAATATTGAATATTTTGCTTTTAGAATATTCGAATTTTTCATTTACCTGGTTTCGAGGGAGAATCGTGTGTTAAAACTTGTAAAGCGGTTTTGACGATAATTTCATCGGGATCGCATAAATGCAACGCTAATAAACTCTCCGCCATTACATTTATTTCCTGAAATAATTCCATGATTTGTGGATTGTGCACAAATTACGGTAAATATTAAAAGCTTACTTTACTAGAACTATGAGTTTCGACGAAATTATCTTCGATCTTTGTGTTTTTAATTTCGCAATGCGATCTCGGCGGAAGTATCACAAAAGGAGTTTTTTTCTGATCGGTCAACGTTTCGTTAACACCTTTCAGGTAAACCGGAATAGGAAACGAATTAGGTGATAGAATATTTCTCAGCGTATTAAAATGTTTCGTTTCGTCGTTACGTTTCAACGCGGAAATCAAATTGTTCACATGAATAGCTCCATTTTTCGTGAGAACTGCAATATTAAAAAATTGATTATTAATGTAACAATATGAAAAAAAATCATTATACCTTCTGTTTTAGGAGCAAGAGAAGTTTCGGGGATAATATCTTCGTAAATCGAAGTACTTTCGTCGATCGATTCAGAGTTCGTTTCGTCTGAGCCGGAAACTAAAATGTATTGATATTTCAAAATTTATTTGCTAAAATTATTTTTTTCAATATTTACCTCTTTTTAATCTAAATACAGACACCATCCTGTGATTATTGGCGGTGATGATGTTCTCACTAATGGTAACAGACATGGGAGCAAAGCTCATTTGAAAAATTTGCGCTAAAGGAACAAAATCTATGAACGCTGGACTTTTACCATTATGACCTCTCAAGTAAACCTTTTGAAATAAATACAACGTCGAGCCGCTGGCAATCAACAAACGACCGGTTTTCTGTAATTAAAATTCGAATATGAACAGGAAATACATAGAGATCGAAATAAAATCGATATCGTACTTGACAGCATGTAATGCAGGTAGCGGTAGAGTACGATACAGGTATTTCGATCATATCCAAGTAATCTTCGTCATCTTTCGTGCAGCTAGGAGTAACCACACCTGCTATTCTCGCTCTCATGAAGCGTTTAACGTATTTGGTACATTTTTTGCATTCGTTTACTACAAAATCGGTTTCCCAGTTGATGTAGACACGGGCAATGAGAACGTCTGATTTTTGATTGGTCTGTTTACCTTCCAAGGTAGCGATGTAGTTACCTAGATAAAGATAATTAATAAATTTGACAAAAATAAATCTCAAAGAAGGCGCACTAACCTGAAGCACAATGAGTCAAACACTGAACTCTGTCAACGGTGGGGAACGAAAATAGAGGTTCTTTGTCGTCCGACAAAAGATCTCTGACTTCTATCGAGAAATCTGATTGCGCTATAAGTAATCTGGAAATAAAAACGATGAAACATTGTACGAAGGAAATGAAAAAATATTCCAAAATTATACTTGTTATGATGAGTAACTGTCATTGCCACCAGTTCTTCGATGGTATCTACCATCTGCCCGGAGAAATGGAAGATGTCGAAGAAGAACACCATTTTTGGAACTGTTTCTACGAAAAAAAACCACCGTCGATTTCATAAAAAGATTTGATTTTAATGTCGAATGTAATCAATCTTACCTGTTACCTCCGAATTGTTATCAATTTATCACTAAGATGCGCATTTTGAAGCCATTAAACTTTCTATGAAATAATTTTTATATTGTTTAACCTTGGGGAACAAAAAATGACTAGTGAACGAGTAAAAAACGGATAATAAACCTCATTTCTCATTCCAGCGATCAATCACCTATTAATCTCAATTATCAAATTTCAAGCTTTGCGGGTTGTTCACAGTGTTGCCACCGTGAAAGAAAATTAAGGAAATGAGCTCACAGCTCAAAAGGTCTATTTCATCTTTGTATTTCATTTAATTTGTTTTTAAATCGATATTAATACTCAAACAGACTTTTTCGCATTAATCAAGCGTTTCTCGACATCTTACAGATCTCTTGAGAAAATAAGTTCTCCAGAACGATTTCCTCGTTATTACAAATATTAATCCAATTCAAACTAAAAAACACATGCCAACTATCTTCAACTCAAAAACACAGTAATTATGCGACTCGAAACGAATTAACGAAATGAATAATTCACAGATGGTAAAATTATTTTATTAAAAATAAACATCGGCTTCGTAAAAATCACTTCTTCATGGGTTTACTTCTTTCCGGGTAAAATTATACCATCATACTGAAAAGATTTATGTCAAATTAGCAATTTCATGTAACGAGGAATAGTCCAAACACAAATACTTACTTTCTGCTGGAACCATTTCATGGCATCTTCTTTCGTTAATCGATGAGAGAATCCAACTTTGCCGGTTTTTCTTCTTCTGTAAGCTACGTTATAACCTAAAAAAATACAATAGTGAATAACCCGGCACCTTTCATAGTCGAGTTACAACAAAACTTCGTTACCTGGACGTCCCAAAACAACATAAAAGTCTAAACCATAAATACCAATACTAGGATCGTATTTTATTCCTAAGTCAATATGTTCTTGAATACCGAAGCCGAAATTTCCGGTATCTGAGAAATTATCTTTACGAAGTTCGTATTCTCTGACCTGAATAAAAGTTTGAAATAATAAACTATTCATCATCAGCGTCAAGTTGAACAAATCGCGAATTTACTTTCAAACCGCGTTCTAAAATTTCTTCGGCTTTAGCACCTCTGACGGTACAATGAACAGCAATTTTTTCGTTACGTCTGATACCGAAAGATCTTACAGTGTATCGGGCTTTTGAGAAAACCGGTTGTTGACCAGTTAATTGTTCCAATACCTAATTAGAAGCACCAAAATTCATATAGAGCGATTACACAAGATGAATGAAGTCACGAAGAATTTGACAACTTACTTTGGCTGCTCGGGTCAATCTGTCACCAGATTCACCAACGCAGATATTCAAACATAATTTCCTGATGCGGACATCTCGCATTTGATTTTTCGATTTGTCTTTCCCTGGTTTTTGATCAGGTGGTGTTTTCTGAAAACGAAGCAAAATCAACATCAAAATATAACCATCCGATGGTAATGGCAAAATATAGACGATCTTCTGGAGGTTCATCTCAACTTCCTAGTACGTAAATCGATGAAACTTAATACAGATGTACAACTTACTTTGAATTGGACCATTTTGTTGTTATTTTGTTTCAATAACTCAACGGAAAACGAAAAAACCGTAGCTAACTAACTTGAAACCTGGCATCGAAAACTAGATGGAAGATTTCAAAACGTGTTCCTTCGCTTTAGTAACATTTTGGATTTCGGGATACGCAGTGAAAATTAAACACAATCATCGTGACGTAATAATCACAATGCTTCGTCAAACCGTTGACTTTTTCTTTTTTCGAAGTCACGTCGATAAAAATCAATTTTTGAGAAATTACCGCATATTGAGAAATAATTCCATAAAGAAAATACCTTATTACAAAATAAGCATCAAATTTGGACTTTAAAAAACATCATGAGCGTGTTTATGCTTAAAAAAAGTGAATTTTAATACTTCGAACGTATGGAATTCCAAAATCCAACAATAAAAATTGAAAATCACGTGACTGGAAATGTCGTGGCATCTTTACTCGTTTTAAAAACTCACTTTTTTAGGTCAGCCATTTTCATGTTGTTGAGGAAAAAAATCGTTTATTTGGCTAAAATATTATAATCAAGATTTTAATTTATACTGTTTTTCTTTCTTCTGATTATAGTAAAATACCAGTTTAAATGCTCTAAGTTGTGTAATTAGTCACATTTTCGATTACATATTCAAACAAACTTAAAATTTAATGCATTATTTCGAATTTTTTATTTTCGAATTGAAATATAACGTGCAACGTCATCGGTAACACTGATAAAATTTTCTAATATGGACGATCGTTCTAAAATGAAAGTTATTGTTTACAAGTATTAGTAACTGTTGTGAATTGAAAATTTTTCAAATACTTTTTAAATTAAATATTTTACAGTTATTAACATTTTTTATAATTTACTTCATCGAGGAAGTGTCTAATATTGATATTTTATATGCCTAAAATCGTTCCTCAATAATTTGGATTTTTAACGGCGTAATTTTTCTCAGCATTTTATTTGCGCGCGTTCTTCGGTGTTATTTTAAAGAAAACCAACATTGATGATTGTTATAACTAACGATGAGAAGCGATTATTATATGTAAAAATACATACAGTTTATAAGCAAATCAGTGTCAAAACTTCACGTATGTTGGATATATGCAGAAATTCTCGAATTTCATCATCTAATTAGGTAAGTAGCGAATATTTGGTAAAACTGATAATGCTCGTCTTCGATTAGAAAAACCGTTGTACGCTTGGTAAATTTAAAATTATATGTGCATTTATCTAAGGTGACAGTACAGGATTTGAGCTTTGTGTTTATTTTACAGAATAAAAAAACGGATACCATAGTCTCGCCAAGCAAATATTGTCGCGTCATTTAATCGCGAATAGTACAGAAGATTGATAAACATCGACGATAGGATTGCTTTTGTCAGATACAGTTTTAATATTTGGTTTTATAACGTAGGTAAATAACGTGTAATACATAGATTTTCATTTTCTTTCTGTACATGAATTAGCCATGAATCATTAAACTGTATTGAGCGATTTTCTGTTCAATTGAAGTATAAGATGTCTGGTTGCATTTGAAACCTCGATTGAAAATTAAACGGAATTCGTGCATGGTTCGAATCCGCTAAAACCGTCATCTAATATATTTTCCAAACCTACCTTCGATATATTTCGCCCCGTTAACGTTTATTAGGAAAGCCTACCAAATAATCCATACGGTAAGTTGTAACGATAAAAACGAAGCTACAACCGCTGAAAATAGTACCATTGAAATTTAGATATAATATTTTTAAGTACTTTTATTCTTGGCAACATAATCGTGATTTTTTTCTTCCAGTTTAGTATTTCGTACGTTGTGTTCTTGTTACAACATCATGACATTCATATCCATTAACATCTTTCCATTTTCGTGTACGTCGCTGTAACCAATATCAGGTGTTATTTTTAATATCAACTCACATCGACTGCTTTTCCATTTCACATCCGCATTTATCCTTCGACTATGTCTTCGAATCAAATAATGAAACAACCTACAACGGAAACCACGTGTAATGCTTAAATTAATTATAATTACTACAAATACGAATACCATTGCAGCGTAGTGGAGAAATTTCATCGCGTCTATGGACACCTTCGACGAATTCGGTTCGTATTTTCAAATTCCACTTCGGCATACCTGGAAAAATATATCGAAATCAATAACCAATCACGTTGCTCCGTTTAGGCGCGCTTCTTGAAGGGGGCGGGGGCGGTAACGAGTAATTCATTTCATTAGGTAATATTTAAGTTTCTACGGTAAAATACCGTAATAGTACTACTTATCGTTGTAATTTAACATATCCTTTGGTTATTACCGTAATTTACGCGTAATTTATGAAAAAGTCATCATCGCAGAATGCAGAAGAAAACCAGGTGTTTACGTTGATACGAGGCTAAATATCTCGCGCCAGTTAATTTATTCAAAAAATTATTACAATTTCAGTAAAAAAAAAACTAATATTAATATTGATGCGTTAAAATATTCAAGTAGAACGAAGGATTACGTATTGGTTACTTCGTCGTGGTAAATTACCGTTAATTACAGGTAGTTTACTGGATTTCGTTATTATCGTCAAATTATCAGCTTAGGTTTCGGTTACGGTTACGCTTTGGAGGGAAAATGTAGTTATTGTTGAGATTGTGTAAAATTTCTTCGTTTAGGGTAATTTTTAGTTCATTTCGCGAATTTTTTTTTTACTTCGATAATTGAAAAAATTCAGACGGAATATAAAAAAAGTTAAAAACTTTAATAGAATAATAGGCCTATTTCGTTGAGATGAAAATATCGCGTGTTTGAATTCAGGTATTAGGCCTAAATGAATTTGTTTGTCGAGTCAGCATTATTGAGGCCTACAATTTCTCGCGAAGTGAATATCTGAAAAATATTAATAACAGACTGTTTAGAGTTGAAAAATTACAAATTTAAAACAATTTTTATAATAAATTTTTGAATTTTGTATTACAAAAAAATCAGTTTTTTGAAATGACAATAATTTAAAAAGAAAACGTTTTTAATTACGAATCATTGATGTAACGCTTCAGTCGAGTTAGGTTACAGTTTCAGTTATTTTGAAGAAAGCGTTCAACATTTCGTTAATTTGGTCAATTTTCAAGACACTTGAGGTTTTTTTTTCGCGACAACGAAGTTTTTAAAACAAAATGGCGTCTTTGAAACTTTCAATTTTCTAAGTACCTCTCAAGAGTACTCGTCTAATTTTAAATTAATGATTGCGCAATATTGCTTAAATTAATTAATGAATGAACATTGAATTAATTATATGGAAAATTATGCGTAAAAAACACAAAATAGATAATTCGCCTTGATAAAAATTGTCTTCAAGTTTTCGATAGAAATTTAACTACGTTGTTCATTCTTTTTACGCTGATCCGATGAAAATCACAGGATCTCGGAAGTGTGACGAGTCATGCATTGCAGCGTATGAACGGGCCTAGGCGTTTCGAGTTGATTACCTGTGTTATCTCGTAAAACTTGTTTCCTTTTAATCTTATCATTTACACGTATGAAGTATTTCGAGGTTTCCCCTCGTGCTTTTGATACTTTTCAATGAAAATTTCCTTTATCTGTTTGATTAAATATGAAAAATTCGAACATCCATTGAAAATAACTTCAAGTCGTAATTATTGATTTTTTTTCAACCATTCTCCCGACATTTCGTCGATGTTGATAATGCAACGAATAAGAAATTACATCGTAAGCGTTTCGAGGGCGTAGTTTGGAGCGCATTGTTCGTTCGCCAACCGAAGATCGTTTCTTATTGGTTGAAACTTCACATGATGCTGGTATACAAGGATATTCATTCGTATGAACCACAATCCCTCTCGACTACTTTCACGTTATTATTTCCGAGGAAACGAATAACAACGGAAGTAACACCAAATTGAACTAAATTTCGAGTATTATTCAACTTCCCGACGAAATATTTCGTATTTTTTGTACGAAATGCTCGATTCGGTATATAATGGTGAATAGGATTCGTAAATTAATCAAGGTCATTGAACGGTTAGATTTTACTTCTTTTTTTTAGATACCGCCGTTGTTGCAGTCTGGTGGTAGGAAAATGAGATTTTATGACGTCATTTAGATGTGTTAGATAGGTTTTGATGTAGGATTGCCGGGTTTCGGGAATATCGACGATTTTTCTGATTAGTCGACATTGGTGTATTCTATGGGAATTTATTAGCGTAATTGTAGCTTCGTCGTGATTCGTGGAAAATTATTTAAAGAATTTTCTCTTAATTTGAAAAGTTTTAATGTTTGATTTGAGTGTTTGTAAATAATTATATATATCGAATTGAAATATTATGTGTGAGGATCATTTTACGAAGTTGTGCACCGGGTGGAAACTTCGGATTCGGGGTTTATTTCGGTTAACCTATCAAAAGTGGTTTGTGAGGGATTCCCCGCGTCGCATATTTATGCCTATGCTTATCACTAATTTTTTTCCAATGACTTGATTCCAACATAGAAAAAAGAGATTTGTTTTATGCGGTGAATTGGATGATTTACTTGCGCCTATTATTCAGTTGGGGTGTTTTTGTATAAGTTTGGGGTGACTTGGGATAAAAATTTTTGAAATAAAAGTTGTTGGAAATTGAATGGGGAACATTTTTTATAATAATTATTATTTTCATATTTTCTCAATGTTGCCATATTTTCAGTATCGAACGAATCTCTCCAGTTGGGGCGTCTTTGTGCGATTTGAGGTGACTTGGGATAAAAATTTTTGAAACAAAAGTTGTTGGAAATTGAATGGAGAACATTTTTTATAATAATTATTATTTTCATATTTCCTCAATGTTGCCATATTTTCAGTATCGAACGAATCTCTCCAGTTGGGGCGTCTTTGTGCGATTTGGGGTGACTTGGGATAAAAATTTTTGAAACAGAAGTTGTTGGAAATTGAATGGGGAACATTTTTTATAATAACTATTATTTCAATACCTTCTCAATGTCGCCATATTTTCAATATCGAACGAATACCTCCAGTTGGGGTGTCTTTGTGAAGTTTGGGGTGACTTGGGATAAAAATATTTGAAACAAAAGTTATTGGAAATTGAATGGGGGACATTTTTTATTATAATTATTATTTTCATATTTCCTCAATGTCGCCATACTTTCAGTATCGAACGAATCTCTCCAGTTGGGGTGTTTTTGTGAAGTTTGGGGTGACTTGAGACAACAATTTTTGAAACAAAAGTTGTTGAAAATTAATTGAACGGTATTTTATGCATGAATAATTTTTTTTACACTTTCTTAAATTTTTTAAAAATCTTGAATTTTTTCCAAAAGAAATGAAATTATGATAAAATTTACGACGATATAAAAAAATTTATAAATACAAAAAATAATATTCACTTGCTTTCCAGTAACTTTTGCTTCAAGCATTTTTCTCTCAAGTCGCCCCGAACCTCAGAAAAACGCCGTAACTGGAGAATTCAGTTCGTGATACGGATAATTCAATGAAGTTGTGACGTAACTTGACGAAATACAAAAAAAAGTTTATTACGTAAATATTCCTCGTTTAATTTTAGACGACTTTTGTACAAAAATTCACCAAAATCCGTTTTCATGAAGCTTGGCGAATCGCATTAACGAATATTACTAATAAAATAGCCCAATTTATTATACAAAATGTACTTGCGAATACGAAAAAGACAACGGTAGTGAAAAATTCAAAACCTTTATTCCATACGCGAATTCCACCTTTAAAATATCCCTTTTCAAATGCAACCAACCAACCACTCAATCCCACGCTAAGGCAATTAAATCCACTAACGCGTTATTTCATTTACAGAACTCCCAACATGAGCGAGCAGACCTCCGACGCTAAACCAACGGAAAGCAACGACGTGGAAACCCCGAAACCCGAACCAGAAACCATCTCCGAGACTCCTAACGACGACGTTCCGCCGCCACCAACCACCGACGAAACTAAACCAGAAACCGAACCGGAACAAGTACCTGAACCGGAATCAGCGGCCGATGAGGTGAAAACAGAAGACGCGAAATCAAATCCGGTCGAAGAATCGCCCCAAGAGGAACCTCCCGAAGAACCAACCGCTGTTGAACCCAACGCGGATTCGGCGACTGAACGCAAACAAAGTACAGCCAGCGATGTAGCCGAAGAACCCGAGAAGCACGATGATACCAATGACGAGTTACAAAACATGATCAAGGAGTTATCCGAACCACGGGCCACGATTAGTACGAATCAAAGCGAAGAAAAGCCGCAGGAAACCGGCAAAGAGACGACGGAAAATTTACTCTCCGTTTTGGAAGACGGTTTAGAAAACCAGACGAAAGATAAACCGGAAGAAACTCCTGTATCTGAGTCATCTTCAGCAACCACTTCGAATCCGGTCGCCAAACCTAATAAACCGAAGAAGTACTTGTATAAGTTGAAATCAAAGACTGGTAAAATTCTGCACTACACGAGCACTGTACCGATCACGTTGAAACGTCCGGTAATTCATCTCACCAAGATGGAGGATACATCTAAGAAAGATCCTTTGCAAAAGGTACTTCATACTGAGAAAGACGACGTCGACAGCGATAACTCGTCCAAGGAGAACAACCTCAAAGAAAACGAAGCGCCTAATGATAACGTGATAAAAACGGTTCGAAAAAAAGGCAGGCCTCCGTTATCCTCCAGGCCGCCTCCGCCGGTCATCACTTTAGACGGTAACTCATCCGACACAGCCGATGGAAGCAAATCGACGCCTTCGTTTAGTATGCAAACGAGAAAAAGGCAATTGAAATTCTTACCCGATGGACGCCTCTTGACGCCGCAAAAACGCGTCAAAACCGAAGACAAAAAGTCTTCGGCGTCGTCGTCGGACAGCGAATTAGATATCATAAGCTCCGATACGGAAAAACCCACAGAGACTTCTGTCACTCCCGCAGCCACTCCGAGTACTCCGGCTAGTGTCGCGAAAATCGCCAAAAAATTGGAACCATCGGTGAAGAAATTCAAACCGGAGATGAAACTGGTGACTGGTGAGAAACGCAAATACAAGAAAGTCTTCGATTACGAGAGCTACTACAGGGAAAAAACCGGCGTGCCTCCTCCTGGCATTGTTCGCACCGCCCTTGGTAACCGTTCTTTTGCTCCTGGTTTGACGCCAATTCGCAAACAATACGATACTCCTAGGCTTAAACCGATCCTGCCGTCTGGTACGTCTACGCCCAAAAAACCCTCATCCGTTGATCCGGCCCAACTCCTGTCCTCCCTCATCGGCGTCCCTATCAATTCCAGTCAACTAAACGTCGTCAAATTCAAACCGAAAATAATCCAAGAACGGACCAACAGCGTGGTCGCATCGACGCCCAAAAAAGTTACTTTCGAAGATGACAAAACCAAGTTCGCCCCAGCCAATCAATCCGAACTACTCAAAAGTACGCCTTTCAAAATCGTCTCCAAGCCGACCTACCAGAAAATCCTGCCGAAACCGAGCGGTATCGAGAAAACCCCCCTTACCCAGTCCAGAATAGCCTACCAGCCCATCAACATCGATAACAAATACGCCACCAACAGCGTGTACGTCTCGAGTTCGCCGTTTTTACGAGAATCCCTGCAAGATACCTTAGCCAAATTCGACTCGTTCTCCGATTCTAAGGTAGTCAAGACGAAAGAAGGCCCGAGAAGAGCGTTGAAGCGGAAACAAGACGATGATGCGTATTTGAAAGATAACAACGCCAAGACCTTGTACGACCTAATGTACGAAATTTTCGATAAAATGCCAAGCTGGAATTTGCACGTGATCCCGGATACGAACTGTTTCTGCATAGCGCAAGTATCCAGAGGACGCATGGGTATACCGACGTTGAAGAAGAGTATAGAAATTAATTCGGAATTTTTCGCCAAAGTATACGTGCATCAATTACAGTGCAAAAGATACGACGGAATTTACGACACCGAAAGTAAAATCGTCAAGTTAATCAAAGAAATTGACGCGTTAGCGGCGTGATCGCGTGTTCAAGCGAAAATTGTATATTCGTCGATGTACATTACCGATGTAAATTTTTCTTGTATAGTAGTAATTTAATTGTAAAAAGCAGAGGTACATTGTTGAGCGATCGAGAATTTGTTACCAGTTATTTTTTATAAGAGAAACAGCAGGGTTTTGGTAAAATATTTTCACCTCGGAGGTCATCGATATCGAATATTGTTTTTTGTTAGAAGTTCAAATACACGACTTGTTTTATTTTTCAGACTAAAGAGTTGTGACGAATATTTTACTCGCGTATTCGTGTCGTTATTTCTACATAAAACGACTTTTCTTATAAAATTTCGGTACTTGAAATTTTTTAATGCTGTAATTCACTAGTGTCCATATTAATTTTTATTCATCTACGAACGTGTTTTATTTCGAGTGTATTTATAAGTACCTACAACTGGTAAATAATTCATTTGTATTATGTGTAGTTTATGTAAACATTAAAAATTTTATTTTTCAAATCTTTCATTTTTTTGGAGCGAATTAAATTTTTTTTTAATGAAATGAAAGAACGCCTCCAGTAAACGGATTCTATGATGATTGATAGGTACAAAAAATAGGTAAAAATCGGCTAAAAGACGTATCCTTGCAAAGAGTATTATTCAAAATTTCATATCAAATGTGAATATTCAAGTCTTCATCGAAAATATTCCACATAAAACACAAATCAAGCAAAAATAATGAAATTCATAGTTCGTTCGAAACAAGAAAGACATGACGTCATAGAGACGCACACACTGCACAGAACGATAAAGCAACAATGAAATGCAAAAATTTTAAAATCAATATATATCATGTTTTGACACGACAATACAAGGTTTAAAATTCGAAAAAATGTTTTGAATAAATTTATAATAAATTTTTAAAGAAAATCTTGAAAATTTGATGTTGCTTGTTGTTACTGAAAAGTGTGAATTTATTACATCTCTTCCCCCTTTTTCAGCCGCATACCGAATTTTCTATATAATGCGATCTGTGACCAGCCAGGGGTGGTGGAGTGAAATCGATTCGTTTCGTTTCACGTAACGTTTCGATGGACTTTCCTAATTTTATTTCGTTTCTTTACTGAAACGATTTCGTTTCGTTTTTTTTTCTCGAAAAAATTCATGTAAATTCATCTTGCAAAACAGAAAACAAACAAAAAAAGATCAAATTTTGGTGTGTGTGTGGTTACTTTTCTACATGACAGCCTTGTAACATGATTTCCTTGAAAATATTTCAGTAGGAGCACTAAACAAAGATATATTTCGTTGAAAAATAATAGAAAAATCACAAATTGAACGTTTAAAATTACAGTAACGGAAACGCTTCATTGCACATTTCGTTAATTTTTTTCCAAACGAAATCGTTTCGTTTCGCATAACGTTACAGCAATTTTTTTGAAAATAGTTTCGTTCCGTATTTCGTTCCACCACCCCTGTCATACCTGTCTTTCATTTTTTTGTATTCATGAATCACGATAAGCTCGGGGGGGGGACGAAATGGATTTTGTTTCGTTCCACGTTACGTTTCTGTTTTTTTTCGATTTCAAATTGTTTTTTTTTACTTGAAATAAAAATTATTTAAAAATTAAACTTGAAAAATAAAAGAAAAACTTGTTCTCACTTCTTTACAGTGAATTTTAAAAAATTTATAAAAAACGAAACGAAACTATTTTGCTTTTAAAAAAGAAAAACGATAATCATTTATTTCGTTATATTTCTAAAAATTTTGAAAAAAGTTTCTTTTTTTTATTCCTTTTTTTAAAATTTCAAGTAATTTCTTGAGTGAAAAAAAAAACGATACCATTCTGTAGGAGAAACGAAACGAAATTAATTTCGTTACACTACCCCTAAATAAGCTGTAAATTCAGACTACGAAAAACAGGACGCTACACCCACCACACCAACCTGATCGAGTGATACGGTGCGAAACGTACCTTCATTTCCTTTGTCATAACATCATGTGCTTCAGGGTTGGAAATAGAAATATCGGTAATGTAACGAAACAATATTTCTTCAGGTTTGATCAACAAAACACCGAAAAATGAGACATTTGCTGAAAAGCGAAAAAACTCCAATGAATAGTTCTGATTTTTTTTTTTTTGAATCACACGACCATTTTCACTAGTTGAGAAAGTAAAAGAATCACGTCATTATCCTTGAAAAAAAAAGGAACCGTGAAATACGAAAAACGTGTTTTTCAATCCTTTTAAAAATTAGCAATACAAAATTACAAATGACTTTCTACGCGACTACACGAAAACTAGTGAAAACACGAATTTCAAAAGTATAATTTCGTGTAAACACATCGACGAAAAATAATTATCAAGAAAATGCGCAACAAAATATCATCAGTTGAATTATCAAATCAAAAATCATTTTCTTGACGAGTTGTATCTAAAATCACCACCGCACATCGTTCCAAACGCGGAAACAATTAATAAAATAAACGAAACGAATACACTAAAAATGAAACTGCAAAGAGGATTTTGATCAGATGCATGGAAGCGAACAACACTACTTCGTTAATCGCTAATAATGATTAAATATTTGAAAATTTAAATAACACAATCAGACTCGAAATAAAATACATAAGACAAAACCGAACTAATCGAAGCACCGGATACGTAAACAAGCTAAAAAAAAAGACAACAGTAATTCCGCGATTTTCATTGGTTGTTGAATCTACACGAAAAATTTGGGGATCTTGGGGTTTTCCTAGACATTTTACGTATTGGCGTTCGATTCAGAAGTACTAAAAATGTATACGTTGAAATTTATAAATACCATTGCTTCCATTATTATACATAATAAACTTTGAAAAAACACCATCGCATTGCCTACTTGAAATGAACCTATTTTTACCAAAAAATACACCAAGACGAAGTACCTCTAGCTATGGTTTCATTGGTTCAGTCTTCCGTCACACTTTTTTATCGTCTTTCTTCAGCAATGAAAGTCAAAAACGTGAATCACTCATGCGTCATCAATATTTATTGATATAGGAATAGAAGATGATACAAATAAAAAATTCGAAGACAATTACTAAAGACGAACTACGCAGGTTAATTCACCCTATCATCCTGTTCCACAGTCGTACTGAATTTTTACGTAGTAAACTAATCGAAATACCGAAAGGTACAGGTTTGCACCAAAATAACTCATTTCAAGCAATTATCGAAAACTGTCAAATTAATATGTAACCAAATGGGGGAATCAATGTAAAATGCGCATCAACAGAAACCACAGTAGTAAAGTGATGTAGAAGTGTTTACTATTACCATTAACTCAAAGATTAGTCATTCAGTAACTTACTATAAAGTAAATCATAACTAAATTACAAGTGGTTAGTACTGATATTATTAAAAATATAATTAAAGACGAGTTCAGTATAAAATTAAATAATCAATTTACTTGTAATTTGGTTTCGTCGCCATTTGAAATAAAATCACTCGAAGGCACAAGACACCGAATTCACTCGTGTAATAAAATTTAAGGCTTCTCTAACACATAAACCAACTTCACGATTCCGCAGAATAAGGGAAAGTGATAAAGAAGAAAAAGCCACCAATCACAGCGCATGCGTGAAAATAGGTTTTGCTAGCGCTGATAAATGTCGACAACTTGACACTATTGTTGTAAGAAATGGAATTTTTTTCTTTTTTAGATAATTTTATAAAATTAAATTTGGAATGGAAATGGATTAAATTAAATTATAAATTATTTCACGTCTCCAACTGATAATAATTAGAACGGAAACACTAAAATGGAAAGATTCGTGCTCCAATTTTTAGATGGAAAAAAGAAACTATTGAAAGGGATTATTTACTAAGGTCAAGGGTGTGATTTATGAAATTATGAAAAATAAGAAGGAATTTTTTCAAAAAAGAGAATAATTTTCTCGTTTATCTCATAAGTATGAATACATTTTTACATTGGTGAATGGTGATAACCACTTTCAACTTTAAAGAAATTTCCACGTGATAATTTTCTTTTTTCCGAATTCCGATATTTTACAGGCATAAGCCCAAGTCGCCTATGACGATTAATATTTTATCAAACACTAATATCTTCCATTTATTGTCAATCGTTTTGAATAATTGTTGATATTATCCATTCACTTACATAATTTTAATTACGCAGGAGTTCGATTAATGAAAAAATCTGGTTTCAGTGGTCTCGAATCTTCGTTTCATCATAACTCATCCGCATTCCGTTTCGGTTTCCAATTTCGGTAACGTTCGTTTTTAAAATTACGTTGAAAAAAGTGAAAAGCTAAATCAATATTGACGCAACGATTTATATTTTTTTATAAATTTAACGTTTCATTGGTATTTAATGAAATACAAAAAAATCAATGGAATTTCTACAGAATTTCATTTAAAATGAACACTTCAGTAGATTTTTGAAGGAAGAATTATAACTCCGCAGGCATTTTTTCGTTATCCAAAACAGCCAATATATTTCTAGCAGCAAGTTCGCCCATTTCGGTTCGACTTTTGTATGTTGCACTGCCGATATGCGGAGTAGTGACTGAAAAATTCAACGAAAAATGTTTTAAAAATGAAAAGCTTGACAAAACTGGGAAATTTTTTTTACATACCAACATTATCCAATTTCAACAATGGACTATCTAACGGAAGAGGCTCATTAGCATACACATCCAAACCAGCACCACCAATTTTTTTATTTTTTAATGCTTCAATAAGAGCATCTTGATCTAATATACCTAAAAAATCGAATAACGGTCATCTTTTAATGCTCAAATGAATAAAGGCACATGTTTCAAATTACCTCCTCGAGCTATATTAACAAGTATTGCGTTCGGTTTCATCGAATTAATTCGTTTTTTATTAATAATTCCGAGTGTATCGGGGGTTTGAGATAGAGATATTACAACAAAATCGCTTTCTGTCATTATTTCATCCAGAGATTTCAATTCAGCTCCTAGTTGTTTCGCTGTAATCCGGAGTGAAATTAAAAATAAAAAATAAAATGAGGTAAGTTTTTTCAATTACACGTATACCGACCTTCTGGTTTTTCATTACGACTATAATAGTACAAGCAACTTGGGTTGAATGATTTCAGTTTTTTCAAAATAGATAAACCGATTCTACCGCAACCGAGTATTCCAACAGTTGAACCATCCAGACCATGACCACACATCCAAGTCGGACCCCATCCTTTCGATGTCCAGTTACCACTGCGAACCACATTTAATGAATGATTTCTATTTATGGCGTGCTGTAGAATTAATAGCGCAGATTATACTTGGCTACAAGATTGTGGGACTCAACGGTACGTCTGCTGGTGGCTAATAAAATTGCCAGGGCTTGTTCGGCTGTAGCTTCCGTCAATACACCGGGGGTGTAGCCTATTTTAATACCACGAGATTTCAATTCTTTCACGTCTAAATGGTCGTATCCAACTGAACAACTAGAGACTACTTTCAAATCATCTCCTGATTGTGGAAGAAGTATGTTAGAAAGATGCGATTTGATGAAATATTTTAGACATTGTGCCACCTGCTGCTTGGATTACTTCTTTATCGATTACATTGGAAAGGGTGCATAAGATTCCAAATTTTCCTTTAATATTTTCAATTAGTTCATTTTTCGTCACGTCTTCGACTCCTTTCCAACAAGTAATGTCGAATCTGAAACAGTTCAATGTAAATAATGATACAATTCAGATTTTCATCGTAATATCAATGTATGAATATTTACCGTTCTTTTAACAACTCATACACAACACTTGGGAAATCATTTCGAGTAATGAATAAAGCTCGTTTAGCCATGATAGACGATGTTGGAAATACGAAAAGTAATACGAACGAGATTAAACTAAAATGAAATGGTTCCGACAACTTTAGGTTTTTTCAAAAAATCGAGGAAATTTGCTTACGTGAAATGGTAAAAATAATTCGCGTTGAAAACTGGAAAAATTGGCAAAAAATCAAACAAGTACGCCGGTCATTTCATAATGATGGAGTATCATCGAAATTTTTTCTTAAGGAGTATTCATGCAAATACATTTTGTTTTCTTACTTCGTTGATAAGAGTTTACGTGAATTATTTTGATAAGAATAAAATTTTAAGTAAGGCATATTCAATTCACCAAAAAAAATGGAATCACTTTATTAACTTAAGGTTTGAATGTTTAACATTAAAAATGTAACTTAGGAGTTAAATATTAAGTAACAAATAATACTAATACCGAAGGAAATTCGAAGAGTTGATAAAACTATTCGATACAAATATTTGATATTTTCAATGAATGTAGATAATTTGAATGATTATTTTTTGATTTCGAATTACAGTACTCATTTCGATCCAACATTCGAAAATGGGAGAGGGATGTGAGGATGATGAAAAGGAATAAGTATTGCAATGAGGAAATTGAGGAATGATTTGTCAAATCATAAATAAATTTTGAAAATTTATTCACAACAAAACGATATGTAGAGGTATTTGATAAATTATAACTCTGCTGGCATTTCTTCATCGTTATAAACGGCTATTACATTCAATGCAGCACGTTCAGCCATTGAATTTCGACATTCGTGCGTTGCACTCGCTATATGAGGAGTACAAACTGAAAAAAATTTCAAGAAATATGAAAAAGGAAAAAATATGAATTTCATGTAAACTAGGCTTACTAATAAGAACCATAACTCCTAAAATAAAAATAAGTAGAGAAATACTCACCAACATTTTCGAATTTCAACAATGGGCTATCACGACATAATGGCTCTTTTTTAAAGACATCCAGAGCGGCTCCTCCAATTTTTTTATTTTCTAAAGCTTCGATTAACGCATCTTGATCAATGAGCCCTAAATATATCGAAAAAAGATGAAGATGCCCTTTTTCATAAAATTAATTTTTTACTTTTGATTACCTCCCCGTCCAACATTCACTATTATTGCATTCGATTTCATTGAATTTATTATTTCTTTACTGATTATTCCTTTAGTTTCCGCGGTTTGCGAGAGCGCGACAATGATGAAATCACTTTCTTTTGCGATACAGTCTAGGCTTTTTAGTTTACCACCGAAAGTTTTTGCTAAAATTATTAAATAAAAGATAAAATAATTCAATGGTTGAATTTAATTCAAGAATTTAGAGTAATTAAATATTACAACATTAGAGGTAATACCTTCTGATTTTTCGCTCCGATTGTAATAAAAAATGTGTTTTGGGTTAAATGAATACACTTTTTTCATAATGGACAAACCAATTCGACCTAAACCGACAATTCCAACGGTAGACAAATTCAATCCATTTCCATTCATCCACGTCGGAGTCCATGATTCATCACACCATTCTCCCCTAAAAATATGGTATGATTTAATCCATATATAGCTGAAAAAATATACAAGAAATCAATAACCTTTCAATGGCGTGTTGTCCTTCAATAATACGTCGACTAGAAGCTAATAAAATACCAATCGCGTGTTCTGCCACAGCTTCGGTGAGGACATCGGGCGTATAACCGATTCTGATTCCACGAGATTTTAGTTCTTCAACATCCAAATGATCGTAGCCCACTGAACACGTAGAAATTACTTTTAAATCGCTTCCTAAAAATGAAACTACATTAGTTTTCCTTTTGCCGAGGTATCATAGCGTTTTCATTTTTTACCTGCTGCTTCGATGACTTCTTTGTCAATAATATTAACAGGATAGCAAATAAGGCCAAATTTTCCTTTGACGTTTTCGATTAGTTGTGGTTTGGAGATCTTCGTAGATTGCCAACAAGTAACCTCAAACCTGAAAAGGTTTAGTAATTCTTTGTAATATAATGCTGTGTATAGTTGAGTAGGTATTCGTGACTTACTTTTCTCTCAATAATTTATACATAATTGAAGGATAATCTGATCTTGTAACAAATACTGCTTTTTTAGCCATTGTATACTAGGTAAGCCTACTGAGTAATACTTCAAAATATCTTGCAAATATATATTAAAGATGGTAAGTAATCACTGAATCGGAGTTTTGGTTTTGAGTTATCACTTATCTTCACCCAATCACTTGTAGTAGACAATTCTTTAAAAAAAATGTTTACAAAAACCATCGAGGATAAATATTTGGCTAACACTTGCTTATCTTCTGTTCGTAATCTCCTTAATAACGCAGCGATCACCTGATAAGCATAGAAGTGAAACGTAGGGTGTATTCTCTTTGAGTGAAACATGAATACTGAAGAAAGAACATGACTTCGATCGTTAGCAAGCAACTTTTTACCATCCACAGGCCATAGCATTGCACGTGGTAGGCTACTCGTAAATGAAATATCACCATCGTAATGGTTATTTCCTAATACACATGCTTAGTTCTAAAATAGGAATGATCAATTTATGTTTGCATTAAATAAAACGGAATATCCTTCAATGCATGTTAAGCAACAGGTAAATAATAAATAAAATATTAATCGCGTTGATACCTTTAAATCTTCAATAGGATATTGTTTATTAATGCTTATTTATTGTTTGGTCAGCACTTGATGACAAAGCACAAAGTAGGTAAGGTAGAAATACGAAGTATAGACGTAATTGGGATTAAAATGGTTATAAAAATGAATTATTTAATCCATACCAATTACACCTGTCGTATTATTACATTCCAAGTTGATGAAAAATTTGAAAAAAAGGAATTTTATAAATTCAAAAAAACAAGTAACTAAAAAATTAGATGCTCAAATAACTAATCTCAATTCGTTGAGATAACTACTGCATCGAGAAAGTGTAGTGTCGTCTGATTTTTTTTTTTCATTTTTCTAATTATTGAGCACTTGAAATATACTCCATATAAAAATTCATTAGCATTGACTTCATTATTAATAGCAATGAGCATTTATTGATAGAAAATCAATGAAAGACTAAAACGCAAGAATTCATTGAAATATACTTATTTAATTTTCGAGAAAAAATAAGCCACCTAATGTACACTTATGTTACATTTTATTCTACATTATTTATAAAATAACAAAAAAGAAAAAAAATCAACAAAAACAAAAAATTAAATACGTATACCTTCCTTCAAAGTATTGATATTTATTTACATCGTAGGAACTCCGAAGTACCACTGAATACATTTATTTGCCATCAGAATGGCAATTTAACAAAAACACATCCAATTTTTTTCCAACTTTTTCAAGTTGAGGGAAAAATTTTCACAGATTTTTGTTAAATAACAAACAACGAAGTAGCAACATAGCATATAGCGCTGAAAAGATCAACAAATGACTAGGCTCTTTTGGAATAACGATTTACTGCGCATCGCCGACTCTTCCATAAAATGGAATATTTATTGAGGGAAACCATCTGGAATATACAAAAATAATATAACCTGATTTTCAAAAACACCTCTCTACCAACAAATATTTTACTAACCGACTTTCCAGCATGTATTTCAAAAACCAAATACCAATCACTATCCATGATAGAGGTAAATTATAATCAGTTTCTTGTTTCGGTACACCTGGCAGAGGACCTCCGAAATCAGTCGAAGCAACATATAATCTTGGATCCGGAGTGATACCTACAACGATGGTATGTTCAGAAAATTCAAACATAGGATATAGCAGACTCATGTAGATTTTTTTAACAACCTGTATATATTGTAATAAATCTAGACAAATGAGCTAACGTGTACTGATGACGATTGAACTTCAATAACGGTCGCCCATTATGAAATAGCATTACAGTCGGAATACCAACGATTCCAAATTGTGAATTAATTCTGAAAAATATACGAAAAAGTTAGCAAATCGAGTTTCATGATGGTCAAGTTGAGAAGTAACTTACATCTGATGTTTTTTGGTATTAATCGCGATCATTTTAATGTTGGGAAATGCTCTGGCGAGAGCGTTAAAATGTGGCGCAACCATCGCACTAAATGGACATGTATGAGCGTAGAATAGAGCTAATACACAAGGAGCTGGCACATGCCTACTGGTAATATTTTGCTTAGTCGCTAATATTTCATCAAACCTTGTTAAATTAACGATCTATAAATGAAAGATACATTAGAGTTTTCAATTTGAAATAAACCACTGAAAAAATAAATATTAAACCTCAACAGTGGGCGATCCGGTGTAATCGTATTTTTCACAATTCGCGATATATTTTTGAGGCGAATCGTCATCCGTTTCGTCGACAGTTTGGGTGACGTTAGGAGTCGAGGTGAAGTTTTTAGAATCGTCTGTTCTGTGTTTTTCCATCAATTCGTTGGAAATCACCGATGCGAGAGCATTTACGACGTTCATATCGGGAATATCTTCGTCGATGACGCTGGTTAAATAAGGTTGACTGATTTTTCGAAACACACCTTCGACAAATTGCTTCCGCTACATGATAAATCAAGAATATAATTTGCTCGCAAATATCAATTAAATGGATTAAGTAATTTACATGATATTCAGTGATGAAATTACTAGCTTTCCAAACATGATCGGGTACATAATTCGGTATAAGACGTCTTTTTTTACGAACAGGTGCAGTGGAAGAATATACATGTGTAACTGAAAATTTGAACAGACGTAGGGATTAAAATTAAAGAACTAAATTCACCATCGATAAATTGAGTGCATTGTCTTACCGAAAATTCCAATTAGTAAAAATAAAATTGAATACTTCATTGTAAAAAATAATTACATGGTAAGTAATCAGTAATGTAAATTTTCGAGAGTCGGACTGCGAAAGCAGATGATAAGAGAAATGAAAGTACTACGTTTTTTTCATAAGCCTTGTATTAAAATAGTAAAGCGGACGTAAAATGAAAACAAACGACGGAAGTCATTGACCTTATATTTGGTACCGCCATCTTTGGTTCATTTATAAAAACTTTTACTATATTTGAATTCCAGCGAATGATTTTTAAAGAACAAGTTTCGAAAGAAAATATTCCTCCATTCATATTTGTATAGGGGAAAAAATAAGAAACGAGTATTTCAACTTCTGAAAATTTTTCATTCTTTGTTCATTTATTATTATCCCTCTATTTTAATTTTTTTGGATGATTTTGAAAAAAGAAGAAGAAGGATAAATGTATGTATTGTAATACATACACAATAACGTAACTTTGGTGATAATATTAACTAAAAATAAAACGTCGCTTTAAACCTATAAAATATGACCTGCGATTTTGAAATATAACTTATTAAAATATCGAAGACTTTTTGAAAAGTATTACATAAGTAAACATATTTCAATATGCATTTAAAGTAAAAAAAAAATACCGAAACGAGGGAGAAGCAAGGAAGTTGCCAAATTCATGAATTTATAAAAATACCAAAATAGACGTAACATAGTTGAAACACACGTGCGTGCTCTGTTTCACGTTTTCACTTATACTCCTTCTATAAATAGTAATCTAGTTTATCGTCGTAATGTGATCAAAAATTTCATAAGTTTTTATTGTTCAAAAATATGCAAGAAATTTATGAAAAAAATACGTGCTGGATTTGTGGAGCGGATGCGTCAAAAAAATGCAGCGCATGTAAGCAAATAAATTACTGCAGTAAAGAGCACCAAAAAAATGATTGGAAAAGACATAAGAAAAATTGCAAATCTTTCATGGTACGTAATGATTTGATTTCCTTTAATAATCATTTCAACTTATTAAACGTGAAAAAGTTTCGCAAAAAAATTGAAACTCGATAATAACATTAACAAATCGAGTTGTAAACAATCGAATGTCTGATTTTTGGATTTAAGGATTTAACCCAAAATATATTTCGTAGTTCGATTTTTCGTGCAAAAAGTTGACATTTTAGTGGTTTACTTTTGGTAAATTTAACCAGAATTGAGCTATCTTACACCTTATTTTCTGAAAATTTTATCAAGGTAAATAATGACCTAAAGAAAGGACGCTGTGTTGTATCTACTCGAAATATTGTTCCAAATGAAATCATATTTAACGAAGAACCCCTGGTTATCGGACCTCGATTTGTGAGTCCTGATCCTGTTTGTCTGGGTTGTTTCAAACCTATATCCGTTTCATCATGTTATAAATGCCAAAAATGCAATTGGCCGGTATGCAGTTTGAACTGCGAAGGAATTCCAATCAATCACCACAACGAATGTGAAATTTTGTCAGCTGGAAGAGACGTGTTGAAGAATACAAATTATAAGTAAGTGAAATTAAGTAAACAATTTTTAAATTATTTCTAATTTCTTTTATTACGTTAGGTATGAATTAATATTGCCATTGAGATGTTTGATAATTAAAAAAAGTAATCCGATAAAATGGGATATTATTTTAAACATGGAATCGCATCTAAATAAAAGGAACCCTGGAACAGACGCCTTTCGGTAATTAATTCAAATACTTGGAATTTTTCCTACAAAGTAGTACATCTTGATTAAGTAATTTAATTGCAGAGAGGTTGCAATAATATACAAATACTTGAACGACAACTTCCTCGTTAATTTGAAAGAAAGCGAGAAAATATCACAGAACGATTTTCATATGGTTTGTGGAATCATTGAAGTGAACTCTTTGGATGTTCCGTTTAATACCATCGAACTGTCTGCTTTATATCCTACATTTTCGTTATTAGAACACAATTGCGTGCCCAATGTTAAAATATCTTTTAATACGTTCAACGTTATTGTACGTTCGGCTGCGTCCATAAAAAGGTAGGCGCACAAAAATAAAAGAATGATTACGTAAATACACGATAAAATCCTATTTTCAGCGGCGAAAACCTTAGTACAATGTATACCAACATTGTTTGGGGTACACAAATACGACAACATCATCTGAATAGCACGAAGTATTTTATTTGCGAATGTGAACGATGCGTTGATCCAGCAGAATTGGGGACGAATTTCAGTAGTTTGAAATGTTTACAGGTGATAAAAAAGTTTTGCATGTTTGAAAAGGTTCTTAGAGGTATGATACTTATATTTGTATCGTGCAGGACAATTGCGGTAATTATTTATTACCAGTGGATCCGTTGAATTTAGAAAGCGAATGGAAATGCAAAGCATGTAATTCAGTTTTACTGGCGGTTGATGTTAATGATATCCTTTCAAGACTAGGATACGAAGTGGACCAAATTTTGGAGGTAAATAATGTAAACTTTTTTCATTTTATTTTAGGTATATCGTGTTATACATGTACGTAAGCTTTTATATTTCGTCATTTCCTTAGGATAAACATCCTGAAATTCAAAAAGTCGAAGCAATTTTGAACAAATTACTTTTGGTGTTGCATCCTCATCACTATCATTGCTTTTCAATCAAACATTCCTTGATTCAATTATACGGCCAAGAGGGATATTCAAACTTGGATAATGTTATTTTAACACGAAAAATTGGTAAGTACCTTTTTTCAATGTATATAGGTAATATTTTCAAATATAGACATGATTGGTATATTGAAATAATTCTAGAATATTGCCGAGAAATGCTTTCAATTATTTCCAAATTGGATAATACTGGATCCCGAGCACCCTTGTATGTCGCCGTTCTTAAACGTGAATTAGCTTCTGTTATGCTAGAAATAATGAAGCGAAGATTATCGGAAACTTTCGATTTAACGTTAATTCAAGACGACGGAAAAGAAGCGAAAAAATTACTCGCGCAAACTTTCGTACTTTTGAACGAAGAACCTAATTCTATCATGAATTTGCAATTAATTCAATCTTGTAAAAATTTATACAAAGAGATAGAAAGCATGTTGAAAGGAGAACATTTCACAGATTTATGAACACTTTTTTTTTTAATTCAATACTATCACATGTTTATGGATATATGTATCATACTTATTCTTCAAATGTCTTTTAAAATATAAGACTTAATTGTCATGTTTGACTTTATGTGTTATATTCTTCAAAACAATGTATACTTATACTTATTATGAAAGGTTTAAAGTGTTGGTTTCTTTAAGATGAAATCGGCGAATTTATAATTCATGCGAAATCAACATAGAAAAATGTTAACAAGACATGTTAACATGTGTTTATTAAGATGCAAAAAAATCGTTTTATTTTTATCAAAATTGTCATATTATTAAAAACTTTGAAATGGCTACTTCGGCTTATGACAATAATTTTATCATTTCATTGTGAGTCTAATTACTCATCTTTGCGCATCTTTTAGGGAATTTGTGTATTTTTGATTTTGGCAACTTGGCAACATTGATATTTGATGAAACACCTGATAATGATATGAAACTTTCGCCTTCGCGGAATAATTCTTCTAATCTTTCTTTATGGGTAATAATACTTTTTATAAAATAAACATTTATGTACGTATACAATTACAACGAGTAAATCGTTCATCTACATCTACAAGTAAATTATATTTAAATTTAAAATAGTAGTACTTCATAATAAAAGGACTAGATTCATTTTAAGTGGGATACGAAACTGAACCGAAACTGTGATTACAAAGAATTATGATTAAACTGACCGCAATGATTAATCGTGATTTTTCATGATTCAAAACAACTTAGTATAAAATATCGTCATTAACTACATGATAATTTTTTTTCTGGCACAAAAACGATTTTAGAAAATATCACTCACTAAATACATAATCACACGAACAACAATGAGCAATAGTAAAAAAATTAAATAGGTATAAACATAAGTAGAACTGCAACATGAAACTTCGTCGATTCTTGATTTTTAGCCATAAGTATCCTTCGATTTTTTTTATTCGTGGTAAAATACGTAACATTTTAGATGGTTGGAAAAAACGGAAGTCTTTTAAATTCGAATTTCATCCTCTACCACTTATCACTGCGCGTATCTTCAACTTGAAGTTGATCAAATCGCGAAATAAAGGTTTAATTCAAGAAAGACAAATGATTTCCATGTATATGTTCGACATTATACCACAAACGACGTTTAGATTGAATCTTACGAGCGCTAAGAAATACTACATAATCAGTCAACGGATCCAAATTGAAGATGTGTTGAGTTAGTATCGAGCTGGGGCTGAAAAACAATTAGTGTTCAATTATTAGTTCCTTTGTGATAATATTTTTATATTTCATCATACCTTTTTTCAATGCGAGTGCAATTACGCATCACCAAACGATTTTGATTTTTTAAATTCTTCAATTTTTGTTTAACATTGCATTGATTAATTTCCAAAAAATTACCATCATCGTCGTCATCTTGTTTACTGAATACTTGCATACAATAATGTACCGGTTTATCGTCTGTTGCCGCAGACCATGCTACGGTGTAGGAAATTTTATCTTTCACGTCGTAATTCTTGTTAGAATACAACTTTAAATTTAAATTGGTTACATTTGGAAATGGAAATTTTTCTGAACGCATTGTTGCAAAAACCTGCGCAAGAAATGGTAATTATCCGAGGACTCCGAAGAGTAAAAATTACACGGTAGTTGCTTACCTCTACTTGTCTGCTTAATTCGTTGCTTCCATCGCTAAGCTTTAAAACATATCTGTTGCCTTTTTTAGGTTGCGAAATTTTGAACGATTTGTATCGAAGAACGGCTTGTTTTTTTAAAATAGAATCTTTTCTGTGGTTAATTTCAACGTGGACGGTTCCACTGCAGGAAATAACATACCACAGTATCTCGTTTACAGATCCAGGAAACGGACGATTTCTCACCTAACATTAATATCACGTAAATACAAGTAGGCATATCGTCCTTCAAGTTTGAATTATTACCAAGTCTAAAATGTATTACTTTGTATCTAAACGCGATTTTGTCGTCGTCCGGCGTAAAATCATGTTTAATTGGGAATCCATCCTTCAAAGTTATTGGTTTGTTTTTTGGAAAAGTAACATGACCTTGGAGATATGGAAATAGAAAATCGTTTTTGATTTTTATAAACACTCTGAAAAAGAACGCATCTCCGGGAGTTATGATCTGATTTTGAGAAATTTCGTATTGTTTATTTTTCGTTGTGACGAACTGAAATTACAGAGAAATTTGGTGAGTTTTTTATTTCGGCTATGATACGAGATACGAGTAGATGTAATGATAAAATTTGAAACCGTGATGACAGTGATGTAACATTGAAAGAAACTAAAAAAGTAATGATGACATGATTACAATTATTATTACTTACTTTAGTTTGTTCTTACTTGCTGCAGTGTAATGGATGCAATTGAACAACACTGATTGAACTTGAAACCCTAATGCAGTGATGCAACGTTGAAAAACTAAAAAATTTGTGGCATACTAGAAGTTCTTACAGAAATGTAACAAATTATGTAGTTTTTCAACGTTGCATCACTGCATTAGGGTTTCAAGTTCAACCAGTGTTGTTCAATTTGCATCCCTTACACTGCAGCAAGTAAATCACTTGCTTTTTTATTCAAGTTATAGACAATTAAACAGTAATTCAGATACTTAATTCATCAACTTACATGCGTATTCCGATAAGCCTCAATTTCACATGCCGACGAAGTGTACTTCACGTTATTCCACGTAACCACGTATTTTATAACCTCATCTTTCCACAACCTTAGATCAGCAGTATTGAATATAAAAATACGAACCAACATCTCTAAATTATACACGATCGTGGAAATTATCAAACTCACCATTCTGGCCAAACAGCACATAAACTTAAATTTTTCAGACTCTTTCTAAAAATCAATCCTTTGCGTTTTTTTTCGTCAACATGACGAAGCAACTCCGCTGCACTTGGATTCACCGTTACGTAAATGGAATACATCGAACGACGTTCCACCGACCCAAGTTCAAGTACATAGATTCCCGGACGAGCTGGCCCCACATATGTATGGTAATCGGTTCCTCTATATTCGTGTAACATTTCCATGGGGAAATTGTGATCAATCACTGGAAGAAATTAACATAAACACGAAATAATTAATTTGACTATTAAACGTGAAACTGGACATTTTAAACAGAAGACCTTGACGCGTGCCTTGTAGCAGGGCAAAAAAAGATCTATTTATTCTGCGGTTAAGACTTCTTACTATACCTACCCCTCCATTATTATTAAATTCGTTGCATAAAAGAAACCTGTTTTCTTTTTAATATAGTTTAAACTATCAAATTACACATAACGAGTTCCAATATTAAACTCAAGTAGGTAGGAATGTATTTCGCACAGGGGCTGATAAGCTCACCTTCGCTGGTTTCGTTTGGTTGTTTGTACTTCAAAGTCCATCGCATCTCAGCAGTTTTGCAAGGAGTAATGAAAAAGCTAATTGATTGACTTTCATTATGATTGTGATAAAATATAAATCTGCAATAAATTTCAATTAGGTATTTCAAAAGGTTTAATCAGCAACAGACAAAAGTATTTGCGTACGTTTTAGTCTCATTAACATCGAGCATATCTCTTAGATCATTTTCGAGATGTAAAATAATCGCCGTTTCGTTAGGCTTCGTGAAATTCGGCTCAAACGGTTGTTCCCATATTGTAGTAGTATCTTCTTCCGTTAATGCCATAAATATGTTCCAAAAAATTAAGAAACATTCTCCAAAGAAAACTCGCACCATTAGTTTTCTCATTCTAAAACAAATAAACGAAGTCGTGCTTTTTCAAATAACTTATATCAATAAAATATATAACAGAAAAAATACCACAGAGATTAATCACTTCGTGGGTGGTTCTACCATGAAACCATCAATGACATGTTGCCAGAAATTCGTACGTATTGTAAAATAACGCTCAAAGTGAAATTCATTACACGTGAGATTGCTTACTTCTAATGCAAGATACATTAATTAGAAAGATTCTCTTAAATGCAGTTATGCATCTTTGGACGACATTCAAGTATCAATGCACTTTATAAATAATTAAGAAGTGTTGATAAGATGAAACCTTTGATCATCGTGTTGGGTAGCCTCGTATTAAAAAAAAATCGCTTTTTTTTTTGTTAAAATATCTATTCTTTTTCGTCTGCTTTTATTTCAGTCCACAATGGTAGACGTTTTTAAAAACCAGGTAAACCAGATTTAATTCTAAAAATCGTTGCTCTCGGTTTCAATGATCTAGTATAAGTGATTTATTACACTCCAAATAATTCATCTTGTCTGCGTGAATATCGGCCAGGGGAAGAATGAAAGCAACGGACAAAAATAAAAATCCAACAGTCTACGATGTTATTCTAAAATCTGACCAGTTAGAGATTACATCAATAGATAATCATATAACGTGATACTTACGCATTGAAAAATAAAATAATAATGGTTTAAGAAATTACGTAAATAATGCCGAGTTTATTTAAGATATTTTTTCAAAGGTTCGAACCAATGGTGACTGTTCGCAACGTGTTAGGCAGATTATAGAGATTGAAAATGTTACCGGCATTCTCACCCTATTACTATCTGAAATACGTAACATGGCATTCGTAGTTGTAGAATTTTTGCATTAAGACTATAATTAGACTGATAGTTTAACGGTTTATTCAACCAGCTAAGTATTTCAATGATTATGTAATTAAATGATGAAATTATTGTAATTAAGTTAGCCTGTCGTATCACCTATTTTCTAATTATAGTTTTTTTTTATTTTTATTTTTTTCTTATTCCCATCTTAAGGGATCGATGAGTTAGCCAACGTATAATTTTTGGTGAATTTATTTTGGACGGCTGAAGGATTCTTGATTCTTCGAAAATAATTTTAAGCCCAAAATTATCGTTAAGGATGTTTTAATTTCGAATAAAACGGAATGCGTGATTTTGTGATTACCTATTTATTGAGAATAAATATTGGGAAAAAGTTTAGAAAATAAATGCAACTCGGTAGATGGTATAAGCATTGAAAAGTAGAGTTTTAATTACATTGATTAACATTCGTAAATAAAAATTAATGAATTAAAAAATGATTGGCGTACGCGAAAGAGGGGAAGAGAAGTTTTAACCAATGAAATTAATTTTCTTCCTAATAAATTTAATATTTAATAATACAAAATGATTAGTCCACATATACTAATCATTGAAAAAACATTTCCTAAAACTGAAAAAAATAAAATAAATTTATACATTTTGTTAAAAAAAATTATTTAATAATTTAATAATAACAAATGACGATGAAACAAAAAAAAAATAATTTGAAAATATTTTTAATTGAATATAAACTAAAGAACTACAAAAAGTATAAAATTCACGTCAACTCACCGGTCTGCGTACAATTACAACATTCGTTCAACATAATTTTGATCACAACAGAAAATATCACTTTTGACCAAAATCACGTTATAATCACGAAATCAAACACGCTACGGACGAATTACGAAGAAAAATTCTCGCCGACGAAAAACGTATTCTTCGCCTCGACGAGAAGATTACTACTGGAATATCACGTCAATGTAGCTGCTACCGATCAACTAACAGCGTATTTTCATTCAATTGTTTTCAGTATCAATCATAAACGCCTGCATCTGTTGTTCTACGTTCAGATTTGCGTACCTACTCGGAAGGATCCGAATGCACGGAGGCGATTATGATGTGCTGTGCACGAACGAGCGAATCATCAAGAGCAATTCGTATTTTAGGAAACAATAAATGCGGTGAAAATTCGACACCTATTGTAGATGGAGTAACGGAGTATCGAAATATTTGTTAGTTCTTCCCATGAAACACAAGTCTTTTTTTTAGGGTGATCGCGTACGTGAAGTATTGACATTGGAAGGAGTGTGGAGAGAGGTTTCTGGTGATTTCATTCATGCATACTTAGTTACTTACTTAGGGAGATTTTTTAACGATTTTTAAAAAATTGCCGGAAATTATTAATTATATTTTTTGATAAATGCTTATCGGATCATTCATATCTCATTTTTAAATTTCACGAAAAAAAGAAGTCTTCGTGAAGAGATTTGGTTTAAGTATAATATCGATGATTAGTTAGGTATCAAGAAAAGACAATAGATTTCAAAAATCCTTTTGTCCAAATGCCCATAGACTATTAAGCAAACCAAAGAAGTTCGATAAAATCGATATTTACCTCATGTAAAACAATGGAATATTCATTTTCAAAATAACAGATTTTTTGTTATAAGTTATCTTTATTAATATTATCATTGGTAAACGTATGTACAATTGAAGCATATAACACAAGCAATTTAACTTCACTTAGACACTTAGAGTATTATATACATTTATGACCAAGATTGCAAAACTTCACCTACCCAACAGTATCACTATAATAAATATCTTCAGAACTAACGATAATGAATTTTGGTAGAAGTAAAGAAATGAAGAATTACGTAGAAAGGATCATGGCTTCATCCAAGATGGCGATTCTTATCAATTTATTTACCCCTTTGGCATAGTAAAATAAACCAAAACGCTGACCGGGCGTTTTTGTGAAGCTTGGAATAACTTGAGGAAAGAACTTTTGAAATGAGGAATATTTTTTGTAATAAACATTTTTTCGTATCTCGTCAAATCTCGCCACAATTTCGTTGTATTATCAGTAGATCATACGAAATCTATAATTGGGGCATTTTTGTGAAACGTGGGCTGACTGAGAGAAAAACTTTTGAAACAAAAGTGGTTGGAAATTTCATGAAAAACATTTTTTGTGCCAATAATTTTCTCATATCTTCTGAAATTTTGCAATGATTGTGACAGTTTCCCAAAAAAATCAAATTACAGAAAAATGCTCATTACAAGAAATATTCCTCGTTTAACTTCGAATGTGAAGATTACGATAATAAAATAATAAATGAACGAACGGATGAATGATTGTTACGAAATAAACACGATAATTAATAAACATCATTACTGGCATTTAAAGCTAAAATATTCAGGTAGGTAAACTTGATACGTCAAGTAAATCAGAATTAAGCGACCACAATTGAATTTCAAGAAAAGTTTTCAGTTTACTGATTCGGTATCCCGTTCTTATAGATTCAATTAATTGTTGAATATTCCAATAATCATTTCCATTTCTGTGTTAGAATATTTATCACAACTAATCGAACTGAAGGATTTACTAAAACACAATACCTAATTATTGAAACTAAATTAACAGACAACACTTACGCGTCAATTTTAATTCAATTTTTTTTTACAAATAATTACGATTATACGTAATCAAGATTCTCTTTTTTTGTCACACTCATTAGGATGAATTCGCATATACTTTTCCGGTCAACAAAAAAACGCCGACAAATTTATTCCGTATGATTCATTTATAAGCTATTGACTTATAAGTCATCAAGAAAGGTCATCTCATTGTATAATTCGGCTGCGTTTCTCCAATTTAAAAATCTTACCAATACCAAGAAATTTTGATAAGCTGAGACAGAAATTGGCTAGACGACTTATCGAGAACCAAATAAAAAAATAAATATTTTCTACCTATTTCAATAGGTACGTTTCTTTTGTTTTGAAAATAGTTAAATTACGTTTGCGAACAGCGAATTGACTCAACGGCAGCGGACAAGGTCATATCTCGGTTATCAATCTTTTTTTATCAGTTCGATTTTATTTATCGTTAGGAATGTCGTGTATTTAGGTTTATTTAGGGTTTTTAGCAATTAACCCATTGGATAATTTATAAATTTATGTAACTATTAATGTAGTTTAGGTACATTGTGTCTGGGTAGATAAACTATATTCATAAACTGACCTATGCTGTTGCTATAAATTTCGTAATTCGTGAGAATAATTTTCAAATTTATCGCAATTGAATTTTTTCGATACAGTGGTTTGAAAAAAATGTGTAGGTACAATACTTCTACGGTCATTCAACCATTTGAAATCATCGTCTACGAAGCTGATGATGTGAAGTCGATTTCAGCAAAATAATTGCAGTTTTGTGAAGATTCTTGGAGTTGTCGCTGTTTTTATATTGTTTTGAGCTCAGTAAGTATGTTTAATTAAAAATCGAATTTTTATTTCAATACGGCAAACTCTGTATATGATTATTTAATATGATTACAGGATAATACTTCGTTCAGCGGTTGAATTGTAATCAATGATCCCGAGTACAATTTCTCTTAACCATGATGTCTATGTATCACTAAGAGCAACCACCCAATGAATACGTGATATTAGTTTTCATTTAGAAAGCATTAACCTAACACTCTGCACAAGGGTCGTAAATTTGCCGCTTTTAGATGAATTATTGGCATCATTCAAAATGTAATTGCTTTTTTACAGATGTAAAATCTAACGCATGTATTTAACGATCTGTTAACAGCTGCAATGTAGGTATATGGAATTAGTAACAGCTGTGGGTCCACGGGCGATTGGTGAAAATATCAAAAATTCTCAATCGTTCATTATTTTACTCAAGTTAATAATCGACTTGCTTCATAGACGTATTATTCCAAGTTGAAATAAAGTGTAACATGTCACGCATTTTTCATAAACGTTGTACTTTGTCATGTTTAATTATTACGTTTGAGTTTTCGAGTTTTACATGTTTCTGCGAGGTTTACTTATCTGTGTTTAAAAATACAACAATATAAGCGTCGTGGCAAGGTAAGTAAAGAGGTATCGTTAAGATATTGTTCATTGGAAATGTTTTGTCTTGGAGGAATAATTATTGTAGTTAAATGAGCTAATAAGTGAGTATTTTTTTCGTAAAAATATCCAGAAAACTTTAGGTATGTGTTGATATTGCGTTTTTACTCGTAGAAATGAATGTGACAGAGCTTTATGCATTGGTATGTGGATACAGATTTCAGAATTTCCTTCATAATTATAAAGATTTCTGGTATTTTTCAGCAAGTGGAAATTCGTGTAGATCGATGAATTACAAGTCGAAAGTGATAAATCCAAGGGAAAAGTTTGGAACGGTTTTTACGTTCGGATAAGGCTGTTAATAAAAAATTTTTTCAGTCAACTCAACGCGAGTATATTTTGTATTTGATTAAAATGAATCATTTCGAGTGTTATTCTTTAAAATGATTGCTTCTGTATTCTTGGTGTTTGTTTACGAAATAAAAGTCATGTTATAAACCCTTCGCGTGGTTTCCTCACCATGACGAACTATGCCGAAAATAAAACTGAAAATTATATCCTCATAAAGCTAAACGACTATACTCTTTAAAGAAATCGTATTAAATTTCAACATCAAAATGTTTTGAAAATAAAAATCGATTTATTGATATTTCCAGTAGCGATAATCACGATAAAATGTGCAACAAAATCACATCAAATTTATCTCGTCAAGTATGAATAGCTACCTAACCTACGTTTACCTACGTTAAGCTTCAGGGAAGAAGTTGAATTTACATAACGTATACACGTGCGTTAAAATTATACGTTCGTATCATCTGCACCAGAGGTGAAAAAAAAATTAAAAGGACTTTCCTCGGTATATCCGGAGTAGAGAAAAATGTTTCGTCAGCTAGTTAATCATTAACTGGAAATATTTCACTGAAACAGATGTGTTGATGTGAAATGCGAATAATCTACGCAATTCATTTTACATTTCTTTAACAGATGCGACTATTTGCAATATTAATAAATTATTTACTGTCGTATTTCTGAGAATATGTAATTACTGATATCCGGAATTATCGCGATATCAGCTAAATTCTACAGATTCCCAACGTTATATTCCGATATAAAATTTCGTTCCGGAAAATCCAACGTGAAGCAAAAAGAACATTCAGTGAGCGTTGTCCATTCCACATTTCGTACGATTATTTCAAGGCCATCGTTTATAATCTTATTTTTCATATTGAGAAATTCATTTCAACTAGGTGTGAAAAAGAACGTCGAAAGTAAAATTATTAGAAATAATCACCGATTATGATTTGTAGGTTGTCGCTGAGCACTGGCGAAAACCATATTCGCATGTTGCATTTAACTGCATATTTTTTCAACTGTGTCCGATAATTATTGCAATATTTACGAGCATGCAACACTTTATACAATGCCGCTAAAATCATAAAATTTTTACATCGATTCATTTTCTGAGAAACAAAAGAAAAAACGTATGCCCGCCTTCTGCTAATGACCTTTCGAAACTCGAGCCATTTGCGAGGAAAGTGGTACCTAGACCTACCGTAAATCAGTTTTGATATTTATGATATAGCTCTAGTTTTAGATTTTCTCGTTCACCCGAACTCGAAAATACGCGAATTTTTAATTGAATCGCAATTGCTTGTTAAATAAACGATAATTTGATTCGTTAACGTTTGAATACATATAAAAATCAACTGCTATCGGCTACCTATGAATTAAGATAATCACGCGGCGGTGTAATTATAGAGATTAGTATCACCACCCATTGTAACGTTATCATGAAGGCGTCTTGTTGAAGATATCGTTTATGACCGAAAGCCGCCGCGAGTTTGAAATTTTATTCGCTAAAATAAGGATAATTTGTGAGATCAAAATAGATACTTCGTGTATTTTTAAATACTGACGGATATTTGTATTTGTTAGTGGTTTTGTAGTGTTGGGGACCACCCTCAATGAACCTACCTTTCATAAATGCATCTCACGCATCATTTCGTTTTTACTCGAAGAAAGTAACAATCTTGTTTTTTTGTTTTCACCATTTATAAATTATAATCAAGTATAAATAATTAATAAAATCATCAATTTTGAAATGAAGATCATCTTTTAGAAAATTTTCGTGTAATAATTTTGATTCGCAACTATGGCAACATTGATTACTTTGAACTCAGGAAAACAAAATGCATAATGCTACATATTGCAATAAAAATTAAAAATTCAATTAAAATTCTCATTAAAACGTGGTGAGCAGGTGGGCTAAGATTTATAAGTATTAATTAAGCATGCATACGAAGAATTATTTGCTTAAATACTTACTCAATCTATTATCATCTAGTTTTTATCTAATTTTTTGGAAAATTTTCGTGTAATAATTTTGATTGGCAACAATGGTAACATTGATTACTCTGAATTCATGTAAACAAAGCTCAAAATGCTACGTAATTGCAATAAAAATTCAATGAAAAATTCTCATTAGAAAGTGATGAGCAGGTGGGCTAAGATCAATTATAGATACCCGACATTTGTAAGTATTAATTAAGCATGTACACGAAGAATGATTTGCTTAAATATCTACTTAATTTATTAGCATTTAGTTAGCATCTAACAAGTAGCTAACTAGCTACTCGATTTCAAGAAACGTCAACATCTATCATCAATAATATTCGATTTCTTTGATTTCCAAACAAAGCTATCGCAAACAATAGGCTTAAATTATTCAAATAGCTTATTGAAATTCGTATTCATTTTTTTCTTCTTTTAGTAAAGATGATCGCAGATTCGCAAAAAAGAACGCGTTACATCAAACGAACGACAAAGTTTTCCAAAATATTCAAAAATATTCACAAATCTACCTTTTTTTGAATAAGTTGTTAGTATAGGAAATTTCGCAACGTCCGAGACGAGTCTAGACAAGATTAATCACAGGCGATTGAAATTTTTAAAATCGCATTTAGGTCACTAGGTATTTTCAGAAGTGGTAAAATAAACACCGGAATTTTTTCAAACGAAGAAATCGTAATACGATGTTAACTTTGTATCGACGTATTCAGGTAATAAATTAGATATTTAAAACCCTTCCAAGTTTTCAAATCTGTAATATTTCACAACGATTACGAATATCATCTGATAAGCTAAGAAATTCATCTTATAAAATAGTAATTTTTCTTTTGGAATTTATAGCCGTCACCGAACACGTGGACATGTGATAGATGGACGGTTTGATTGAAAAGTGATACCTAAGATTTGGTAAATAAGCGTGTCACCTTTGATGTTGAACTCTTCTATGGTGTTTAGCATGACGAAGCGTCTTGGTTTTTTTTTTCAAATCCATCTATTTCGTTAAGCATGACTTCATATGATGAGTGAACCGATAAAAGGTGAGAAATTTTATGGTCATTTGCAACCTAAAGGGTAGAAATATTCGTGTAATTGATTTCTTTCATATGAAACTTCTTCCCGTTCTTCGTCACTACCTCGTAGTTTGTTAAATTGTACACGCACTCGTGATGATTTGTCATTCAACGAGAGTATCGCTATATTAATTCAAACATAAATACAAAATAAACGCAATGTATATTAATTACGTTATTGCATCATCGTAATACGCATCCTCGATAATAGGTTTATTTTGGCCATAACGGTTATTTTTCAGTACATCGAATCGGTAATTAATGAAATTAACGACGGAACCAATTGACAAGCGGCCAGAGGCGATAACCTTGAGCTTTCAATTTCACGAAACGCTTCCTAAAATAAAATTTTCACCAGCGACGAGAAAAGGTTGAAACGTAGACATGTCTCTGAACCTATATTAATAACCAGTTCAATTGAGAGAAAAAAAGCTACCTAGGCCTAATCGAGTACATTTTTAATACAAATTCTACGACAGTAATTGTTTTCTTGACTGATTTATGAGATTTGCGAACTCGACGATGAGTTTCGTTGGCGAATATTTTTTTTCTTGGATTTTATTAAAACACACAACGTTATAAGAGAAGCCGTAAAACGGAATTAATTTCCTTTTTTAATAAGATCGTCTGCTGTCAATTTGACGTAATTTATTATCGTTTACGCGATTTATTCCTAAACGAACAAACTCGACTAGTCCGCAAGTGACCATGTGGAAAATAAAAAAAAATCCTTGGGAATGCACGCGAAAACATTTCACATGACATTTCTATTTCCACGAATCACACACCGAACTGTGAATTAAAAAAGGCTAAAATTTAGAATTTTTCGGCGTAATTCGCGTATCCGAATTTTCGATACGTTATTTTTACATCAAAGAAACCTTGAGATGACAAGTATAAAAACGATAGAAAAACAATAAATTACTACAAGCGGTAGCAACGCTACGAAATTCTTCGGTCGCGTATGCAAATATTTATCGTTAATTTGAATTCCCGAAAATTGCAAAAAAAAAATCAAAATCACCGCGACGGCGTAGGTGGAAATGATACTCAACCAATGAAACATATGTCACCGGGGGAAGAAAATTTTCAAAAATACGTATGTTTGTGGGCGTCAACGTAGACCTGCCCCTTTCGCGAAACTACTCCAAATCGCATGGCACACATAATATACACCCCGTCGAATAGCGAGTGTTGGCAAAAATTCTGCGATTTTAACGGGTAGTTATTCTTACTCGATACTTCTTCCTACGCTTGTGCGAACATATAAGAGAATTTATCCGCGTACTTTATTGGGTTTGCGAAATGTCGGAAGGAGTTTGCGAATACGTCAAAATCATCTCCAGCTCTGCGCGATTCGCCGTACGTTTCCCCAAAGAAAAACTACCCAGAATACAATTACTTCTACCGAAGGTTTCCTCAATAAAATTACTTCTCGATAATCGAAACGTTGAGAATTCGGATTTTGATTTATTGCATTACATCCGACCTTAATTTTTTTCTCAAAGATGTTACGTAAAATTTGCAAAACTCGTGTCTACGTTTTCTCCGCATTACTACAACGACTACACAAAAGCTTCGGCAAATGAAAAAAAAAGCAATAAAATAAAATCTTTACTAGCAAAAAAAAAAGAGGGAAAAAATTAAAAAATAAATTACAATAAACAGGAACCAATACCACGAAATTTTAAGAAAACTTAAACTAATTATTGCAACAATAAAGCTATCAATTAAAAGAAAATACAACGAAGCAAAATAATAATAAATTTACGCATCAACAAAACAACAAGCGTAAACTGCACGGTGCATGTATTAAGTTTCATATTGAATAAAATGGTCACCAAGACCCGCAAGTAAAGACAAACATTTATTGGTACGTAATAACGAAAAAGCATAATGTATTATTTTACAGGCATTTTACAAACAACGTTTTTTTTATCAACATGAATCTTATTTCAATAAATCGAATGAGACGGTTCAATCAAGCAGGGCCGGTTTTAAGGGGGGGGTTTTGGGTGTTAAACCCCCCCCAAGAGGTCAAGCTTCACTCGTAATTTTTACCTAATTTAAAACACAACATCACTTTTAGTTATCTCTTCTTTATAAAAAAAAAATTACTCATAATTTATGGAACCTAAACCCCCCCCAATGAACAATCCTAAAACCGGCCCTGCAATCAAGAAATAAAAAACAACCAAATTTTAAATTCGTGAAGTCATTAACCATATTAACAGGTCTACATAATAATTTTTTTTTAACATCATTAATCACAGCATTGTTAATATACCAGCACGAGAAACCGCATTCTGATCGAATTAATTTTGTGATTCCTTAAAAAAAAAAAACAAGTCTTGGCTCGTCAGATATTTCACAGATAAGAATGCCATTTCAAATTGCAATTGAAAAGAAAATTTTGCTTTCGAACGAATTTATTCTTATACGTTATTTTCAATGTTTTACTATAATTATATAATGAATTTCATACAACAAAGTAACTTCAAATGAATTCATCAAAAAAAATAAATAAAAATAAAGGAAAAGAAAACAAAACAAAAATGAAAAGAAACAAAAAAGTAATTATCATCGATACATATGCTGTAGAAATATTTTGTATTGCACACAATAATAAAATGCTAATCACGTACATACATATCGATAAATAAGTATATAAATATTACACAGCCACAAAGATAATAAACAAAACAATAGAATTATATAAAGTAAAAAGATTTGCAAAAAAATAAGAATTTCAAACTAAACAAATATTCATTAATAAAAAATAATAAAGGAAAAAAATAACAATATTTTCAAAAACACTGTCCATTCGTCTATCAAGCCTAACATAGCAATGGAAAACGAGTTCACAAAATTTTCAAAGTTGACTAGAATACTTTAACTTTTTCGAACCGGATTTATTGCCGTACTTAAGCGTTCATTCGTGATAAAACCAAAATTCAAACGAATAAATTATTTACTACTTTTAACGAAAATTTTGTAATAATTTAAAAAAAATTTTAAATTTTTAACATTTATTTCTATAACATAAATAAAATCAAAATACTTTACAAAATATTCTACTATACACGAATTTAACAAATAGAGAACGTCAATCGATGTAGTCTTCAAATCGCTTTCGAAAATATAACAACGAACTAATTTATAATTTATAAATAGTGATTATGTTATCTTAATTTACATTTTTTTCGAAATTTCCAACGCCGAAGAAAAATTAAAATTTCAATTTAATTATACATTTTTTTTCAATATTTCAAAACACACACACACACACACGCGTAAAATTATTAAGAGACCTTACGAAAAAGAAAAAAAAAAGCTGTCATAGTTTCAATGTCATTTAAATATTTTAAAATAATTATTTCGTATTAAAATTGTTGAAAACGTCCAACGTATTTTATCACAATTTCGGCATCGCCATGTTGATAATTTCGATATCATCGAAACGACGTAACCGCAACAAACGAAATGTTTTTTTAGAACATGAGGCAAACTGAAGACTTCGAAGTTTTGAAATTTCAATGTTAAATTAACTTTAGAAATGTTCTAAATACTGAAAATAATTCTGAACGATGAAAAAAAGGGGGAAAAAATCTAAAATATTTCACGAAGAAGATTCAAATTCATTGATGTTTCGTAGAAGAGGGGAAATTTGCCGAGCTTCCCCTTTTGATCACCCTATGCCCCTACCACCAAAGCCAATCTAATCAGTAGATTTTGATTTTGATTGAAGTTCGATAAAACGCGCGTTAATTTCGATTATTTCGTGTATATTTTGTATGTAATACTTGAATTTTTATAATTTGCGGATAATATCTGCGCGTTACTTCGAGCTCGAAGAGAACAATCCCTCGGGTAAGTTGAACTTTGATTACGATTACGTCGTGAACGCATGCCGCATGCTTTACATCGAAAAACCAAACGTAGAGTGTTTTCAAATTTTCAATACGAAACTTTCAAATGATCGTTTCCAAATGAGCGACACGAGCTTGGACAATTGCACCGGAAACAGAATCACCATATCGAGTTTTGATTTGTTGCATACGGATAGTAGCTGGTTTTATTATAAAAATATGGCATTATAAAAGGAACTATTGGTTCTATAATGTAATATAAATCAGGAACGTATGTTATAAAAATTACAGGTACATTAACTCGTAACCCGAGACAACGATAATCTGATATGTAAATTCGACGAATATAAACGATACCTGGTTACGAGTTGATGCGCGTATAAAAAATTAAAATAAATGATCTTAAACTAAAGCGAAGTTTTAGAATTGTGAATAATACTTGTTCAAGTCGTTATCACATGTTTGCGTTAGAAAACTAATTTGATCGGGAAATTATAAAAATGTGATAAACAACCGTTATTTAATTTTGCAATTTCAATTCGAAATTTAAAAAAAATACGTAACTTTTGAATATACTTACAAAAAAAAAAACAGACGTACAATCCTTTAAAATATTAAGTAGCGATTTGATTCGTTATAGTTATAAATATAGAGGAAGCACAGTATTCACTTACAGCATAATATTGATTATAGTAGTGAAGATGAGGTAATTTTAATAGTTCACTGTGAATTGAATAGCACATTTATAGGAACTGACGGTTTGGTAAATATTGTTATATTGTATTATAAATATTGACGTAACTATTAAATCGTTAAAAAAAATTAATATATAAAAAAATTATGGTATTAAACTTGGTATACATGGAATATGCTCAAATCGGTAAAACTGGGTAGAGAAAACAGACTATTTACATAGGCATTAATCGCACGCGGCAGCTAATTAAGTACTTATTATTTCACCTGGAAATTATTTTAATTCGAGTTCAATGCTAGAATTACTTATTTATGCATTTTTAAATTTCCTTTATCAAATCAAAATCGATCATAAATCAAGATCAAATCAATAAGGTGGGTCGTTGTTGAATGGTTGAAATTCTGACAGCAGTGATGCCACATCGAGAAACCTAAAAAGTCATGACGACGTAGAACCGAATTGTGATGTTTTGATGAAATCTTATCACATCGTAATTCGCAATTTTCATAAACGAACTTTTTATTAGTTTTTACGTTAATTAAAATAAATTAATTATTGAAAAATGAATAAACGAACAATATCACGTCGTCAAGACTTTCTTTCAACGTTGCATCACTTCTTTGGAGATTTTCGACGATACATGTTGATCTTTTTGATAACCCCCGATAAAAATCTTTTTCAAATTACTACCAAAGGAACTTTTTAAAGTCTTGGAAAATTTCTTAAATCAGTACAACATGCGATTAGAAATACATCACAGAAAAAACACGCAAAACTATAACAATCCACTAAATATCCATCCGGTTTTTCAAAGGAAAACGAAACAAAAAATTAGTTCAAGATATTCAACATTTATAATAGGTATAGAGTGTGCGTAAGAAATAGAAACACGACTGCTTAGAGCTAACATGAGAAAGAAAGAAGAAGAATAAAATAAAAATAAAAAAAATGGAATGGTTCAAAAATTGGTTCATAATAAATTCTATTGATTTTGTATTGTTTTGAAAATTACCCTGTTTACTGTTGTCATAACTTATGCTTTTGCGTTACCTACATTATATTATTGCAACTAACCCGTTTTTTTCCAGTTATTTAACGTAATTAATAGATTACTTATTAAACACGAACATAAATAATTTACAGTGTACAACGCTTAAATTAATAAATAAAAACGAATTTTCCGATGTAGTAAAATGTCTTAACGAATAATCTTCATTTTCGATGTTTACGATTAAAGCGAGTGAATTTACATGTACGTGATTCAATTAAATGTACAATCCTTTTATAGAGCGAACAAAAACAAACGAGGCGTCTATACAGCTTCGAAATAATTTCAATAATCGAAACGCTCAGCGTATATTTTGGAATTCGGATAAATACATCGTAAATCAAATTCGATACCGTTTTTGAAGAAATTACACGAAACGACGTTAAAAAATCAATCTTTGGTATACTTGTCATTTATAAAGGTAACGCATGTAATCCGATCGTCGCATGTGAGGAAAATTGACGTAAACGCTCAGTTGTTTAGCTCGATTATTAAAATTATCATATCACAAATTCGGAATGTAAATTTACGCGCTAATTACTGAAAAATTAGCGAAAGTTTTATGTCAGTCTTGTGCATTCTGCTCGATTTGTACCCTTTGCAAATGTACATCTTCTTTATCGGATTGCGGACTGTTGGCCGATTCGTCTTCCATTTTCATATTCGCATGTTGATACGGCGAGGACAAATCTTTAGCAAAATCCAAAGGGCTATTGTCGCATAAATCGCGTTCATTTTTGTTATAATCGATCGGCGCCGAGCTACTTCTTTGGTTGCCGACGTCGTTTTTACTAAAACCCATGTGCATCGATAACGAAGACATTTCGCGATCTTGAAACGACTCGCGGATTTTATCGGATTGCGGCAGTAAATGCATCATGCTCATAGGTATCGGAATCGAGGCTCCAAATTCCGGGTAGAAATTCGGCGACGGATACGGTGTCGGGTTGAAGCCCGGCGGTAGCATTAAATCGGGCTCCGGAAGTTTCAACGATTTGTTCGAATTATTGTTATTATTGTTATTATTATTACTCATCGAATTAAAACCTAATATGTCTAACGAGTGTATGTCGTTGAAGCACTCTTGCTTTAATTTTTCTAATTTTAAGGATTTCCCGTATTTACCTCGAACGTACATTAACAGGCTGTTGTATGGTATACCGTATATTTTGGACGCTTGAGACGTGGTCATTCTTTTATTCCATACTTGTTGCAAAGCTTCCGTTAATTCGGCGTTCGTCCACGATCTCGGTGGACCACCGCGAGGCGCGCTATGTTGACCTTTAGGACGACACACTGTAAAGCAAAATTCCCCAATGAAACCCTCATTCGTAATCAATGCAAAATTATCAAACGTACTTTTCTTTTTATTTGACAATTGCGGACCGTCGTGCTTCAAGTCTAAAGGGTCGTTTAAAAAATATCCTTTATTATAACCGTCTAAACCGGAAAATAAACCTATAACAGAAAAAAAAACATTTTGCTTATACGCGCGAAATATCTCGTTAAATTATTTCATCGCGAGAATACGAAATTTAATGATTTTATTTACGCTGAAAATGATTAGGTACTTTTGCGCAAGTATGACGTCTACGGAGGACGCCCGACGAATCGATAAATTCAGGTGAATAATAAAAATACTCAAGATGAAATTTAAGAGAAAAAGTGATTCGAATACGGTAAATACTTCGTCACATTTCGCTGGCGGATTAACGCGTGTAGGAGTCCTTGGTTATATAAACGACGCCCTTTTTCCACCCCCTTCACTTCCCATTTCTATCGGAAATTTTTTCCCAAACATTGTACCATTTATTCGAATAATATTTGTATGACGAACAAAATGGAACCAAGTACGATGATGTCGAGTCTAGCTAGACCTTCGGATAACGAAGCTAACAAAAATAACGTTGGCGAAAAGTATTGCAGATTCTAAAAATTGAAGGGGCTGAGATATGCTTCGAAAATGGTGACACTTTCCATCCTCAAATTACTCCTTTAATCACGTTGTTGGGTAAATTTTGAAAAAATTATTTTTCAGATGATATCGCGGCGTGAAAAAACAATTATTAGAAATTTTTGCCCATCTTCAAAACCGAAGGCGTTGAAATGTAGTGAAAATTTCTATACATCATATCTCCTGCAGTTTTCAACTTATGCAATGCCAAGTTGTATTTTTTGTAGATCTTTTCAAGCTCTGTACCGGAATCCTGATTCATCCTGGGGACATGAATTATACTTCTTCAGACACGTAACGTAATAGGATTCGGTTTAATATGGCGAATGGTTGTGACGTCACTGTTTTTAGGTTACTTGGTCTTTTCAAGTTTTTTCATCTTTTTTTTTCAGTTGCACATTTTTTAGGCCCTTTTCTCCTTTGTATATCAGTTTGAGTTCATGAATTGAAAGATGAACCATGTCTCCCTATTATTGCCTTAATTTCATATACGATTTTGAACACACAAAAATTTTCAATTTGCATTATTCGTTGGTTGGATTTATTTAAATAAATATTAAATTATTTAAATTTAATATTTCTACTTTACAAAACAATGTGTAATTACAGCTTCACTTAGTCTACCAAGGATAAGGATGAATAAGTTGCGCGGTAATATTCTATGGAGAAAAATTGGTAAATTTGCGGAACTAAACAATAAATAATTATAGAAAAAAAATTTGTTTTATGACTTCTGTAGTTCTGTGTGACTATAGTGTGTTCGTTTGTTCCTATCAACAGCTGGTACATTGCAGTACGAAAACTGAAGACGAAGAGAGCATAAAAAAAGTTGAGCTCATCATGTGAGAAGTGTTCAAAATTCAAATTCGGAATCAAATTGAGTAAAATTTCTAATTTCATTCAGAACCTGATAGAAAAAATTTACATCCTGAATATTTTCGTATTATTAATTTTTCTTCACGAATAATTACGAATTTAGAGAAACAAATTTATCTATTTCCCTCCAACTTACGAATATTATTGTGAAAAAGTCAAGTATACAGATTACAAATACAGACTAGTACCTTTGAAATGAATTTCGAATTTGAGCTTCAAGAACAAGACAACAAGAGACCTAATATACAGAGAGAGACAGAGTCAGAGAGACAGACAGACGCGTAAAATAAACAAAATAATGACGTCATAGGTTAAACCGAATCCTGTTATGTTACGCGTCTAATTTTTCAACGTAAGAATGAATTGATAAGACCAAATTTGATTTTTTAACGAAGAAAATGATGTCCGATTTAACATTGTTTAAGCCATTGCTGCCATTTTTACGATAAAATCGAAAAAAAGTAATTCATCTTGCCAGGAGGGCTCACGATCAATCGGCCACCCGGTACAGAGGTAATGACCTATTTTTGCCTATCTTGAAAGTTGAAGGAGTATCGTTATTTATAATACAAAATGAGCAAGAAATTTCGCTTTTCTTGGCAATTTCTTCCTCAAATTTCATTTTATACGTGACCCTACACTTTGGACTCCTCCATATTTTGGCACCCTAACGATCACCGGTCCAAACAATAGCAAGTTTATGCCTGCTGCGTTTATTTCGACCTTCATGCCTCCTTTGCCGGGCAGTGCACGATTAGGCAACCTATTTAACGCGATTTAAATACGTGATATTACGAATTCGATCATTTCACGAGATTAATTTCGACGAGAAATTTAAAACTATTGTAAAATCATATCGGAAATAATTACACCTTAAAATGAATCTACTCACCTAAATGCGTATCCAACGGAAACACTGTATCGAAAAGAAAAAAACGAGAAAAAAAAACAATTAAAGATTTCGATCGTACAAGCCCCACGAGCTCGATGTATGAGAAAATTATAAAACCTGTACTCACTGTGAGGAGGCGTTAATGGAAGCGCTGAAAGCGATGGTAAATGACTGATGGAATTTTCAGGACCGCAATCCTGCGAAAAAACCGCGTTATTTTGCGAATAATGGCGGGATTAATTAAATCACATACTTGGGCATTCCGATGATGCATCAGTGCTGCAGGATGATCTAGAACTAAACTGTTGAAATGCTGCGTTAAATCGTGTCTAGGATCCATCGGCGTGCTCGTGGTCAATTCTACCGGCTGACTTTGTGTTGATTCGCCTACGTCGGATTCTTCACTTTCAGCTTTCAGAGATTGATTACACTGCGAAGAAGTTCTCATTAGGTGTTTGTCGAATATCCGCGGATTTCGATCAATTTCAAACATACGTTTTGATTGGGAGACGCTTGCGATCTCGAAGGTGGTCTGGTTGGCGTTATACTTCTATTGTTTCTACCTTCGTTCGGAGATTTCTTCATCGATAGGTTTTCCGCCATTTCCGAGTCAGACTGTTGAGAAGATCCTTTACTTAAATCCTGAGGTCCGGCTGATTCGCCGGATCTTCTTCTAGGCCTCGCCTGCGAATAATATCGGTATTAATGCGCGAAAAAAAGGGCGTTTTTTTTTTCAAGATGAAACAAACGCGTTGATTAGACGACGTGACAATAAACAGAACTATTTCGGCGATGCTGTTAAACATCAAAAAACGCAGCTACAATTTCAGCCGTTGTGAAAATAAATCAGCTTCGCGTGTTTTTTTTTATCGTGTAACATGGTCGCGAAATTACATACAAAAAAGAACGTTCAGGAGTAAACATCAAATGGGGATTTTATAATGTTATCCGCGTGTATTTAAATTTATGGTTAATATATTTCGAAACAGGCCCTCGCACGCATTGACATTTTAATTCCATAATTTAGTTGTAATTTTGCATTCGAATGTTTCATATTTCACGATTATTTTAAAAAAAAGTACGAAAGTACTCACCTGCTTCCTCCTTGGTAACGGAGATTGACAATTCCTTTCAGATTGAGAATCGTTAAACGAAATATTTGGCATAATTGGTAATTGAGGTAATCTAACATGAGAATCATAATTTGGTATCATGACTGGAGGGGAGTTTAAATTCGGATTGTGATTTGGATATAAATTATTAACAGGAGGTGAAGAAGGGTACGAAGGGGTTGATCTTCTAGGTGGATTGTTTGTTCTACTACACGTACTGCCGGTGTTGCTTGATGAACTTTCTTCTTTTTGGTTATCATTACACACCGGGATTTGTTCGGTTTGAGCGAGACCTCGTACCTACAAAATACAAGTATTATGCACGGGTCGTTTTTATTTTCGTGTAATTTACGGCGACTCGAAAATCTTTAGGGATCGTTTTTGGAAAAATAATCTAAATGTTTAAATTCTCTAAAATATTATTTTCACAAATATGTGGGCAGATTACATAGCAAAGAAAACCTTCGCCAATACTGTTAAACATTTATAATTTATTTTCGGAAACATTTCCAACGGCAAATAAACAAAAATCAAACGAAAAAATATCCCAAGGGTTGCAAAAAAAAAATCACAATCACGTTTAAAATACACGTCTATAAAAATGTTCCTAAGCCTATGTAAACTCCCAAACTAAACCCGAACCCACTACGCGTTATCATAATTAAGGTAAAATAAGTTGCCTATTTTATCGCCGTAAAAACACATTCGTTCGGTGTAAATTCGTAATTAACTACGTATACGAGGTTTTCACCAACCATCGACATACCTGTAAAGACTCGGCAGCATTCATTAAAGAAGCTAATTGCTCATGACCGACGCTTATTTCTCCTTTGTACATAAAATCTACAATAGCTTGCATTTCCCATCCTTTGAGATCTTTTAAAACTATCACAGGATGTTTACAAGGTGTTTCGCAGAATATCCTTTGGAAGTACGGACTGTAAAGTGCAAATACCGAATTATACTTTTGGTAACCAGTTTCGTAAATACGCTCGTTTCAGCGATGAAAACATATGTCTTATCAAAATGCTAAACTTGGTGAAAAGTTTTGACGAAGAAACGTTTTCGAATAACTTGCTTCACGCGATGATGAATCCCTTTGATTTACTTAGTCTAAATTAAATACTATATCTTGGCGAATTTCGTTGAAAGGAGCTTGTTAGTATGTGTGTATAGGATTTACGTATATTTGAGTTAATTTGTCGTATGGTATTTTTAATTTTTTTTTCAATCGACATTGTTCGCAGTAAATACTTTTTTTTAGCGATGATAATTGTAGGTAATATCAACAGAGAATTTCATTTGAGGTAACTAATATACATGATAATGTATGTAGGTGTATTAATTATTTTGTAATCGATCAACAAATGTAGGCTCGTAACTGTATCACAAATATAAAATTTTTTCAGCGAGGATTCTCGTGTAAAAGGCGACGTTTAAATTTTAGCCCACAGGCGACAAAATCTTGTATCCGTTCCTAATTTCTATATAGAGCGAGACAAATATTTATTCCATAAAAAAACCAATCAATTTTAACTTCCGCTTTTCAAATTCAGAATCATATTTTTATCTGTGTCTTATCAAGTAAGAATAAACATCGAAAGAAGCATTCAATTTACTTTTTTTTTCACCGAAGAAAATCTTGACGTATAAGATCACACATATTCAGAAAATGATATGTTATCATATTATCATTTGGGTGCAAAAACATCCTCCGGTGATTTTATTAATACAACGTCGCTTATATTTAGAAAATTTGATACACCTTCGCAAAGGTTATATTTCACTTTCGATTTCATAAAAGAAGAGTACCAATTGATACACGATGGGGAAATCATTGAAAAAGCTGATAAACGTGAAACCTATAAATACAAGGTATATTGTTTCAGTGAGTGAAAAAAAGCGAACGTCGATAGAAACGTTAAAAACGTATAAATATGTAATATTTTATTTACTAACGATTTATGATTTTCAAAATGACAATTTTAATAATTTAAACGATGTTTCTTGAAAAAATTGTACACATTTTATTGTAAAAACTATTTTGGTAACACTGAAAAAAATGTAGGAAGAAAGAGAAAGTAAATCTTATCACCGATGATTACAAGATAACAACTGTATCATGAATTCATGACAAGTAAATCATTGAAATCGCGAAAGCAGTGATGCAACATCGAAAAAAAAGTCATGATAATAGTACAAAATCATATGATTAATTTTTTTTTCACAAAATTTCATCGTATAATTCACAACTTTCACTTATAAAACTTTCATGATAGTTTTCCCATCAACTTTGAATTAATACAATGAAATTTCATGAAGAAAAAAATTGATCATGATTCTGTAATGTTATTAAGACTTTTTTCCGATGTTGCATCACTGCTTTCGCGATTTTAATGATACACTCGTCATGAATTCATGATACACTTGTTATTCTATGTCATCATGATCGTTTTAGTATTACATCACTTTTGTCTGGATTTCAGTGATAAACTGATATTAAGATTGTAAGATTAATACAAAGTCATTCAGATCTGTTCGTTTAATCTGCTTTATATTTTTTATGAATTTGGTTTTTAATGTTAGCAAGATTATCTAGGTACGGTTGAAGAGCAAAATAAAAATTCAACGAATATTTGAAATTATATTAGCACATCATCTCCTCTATGATCTGATCAGCTGGATCCAATCAAGAACTTACTTTTTAGTTGATAACATAAAAACCGAGTACCAAAAATCACAAACTAGGCTTAACGAAGTCGATACTGAAATTTCGCGAATTGATTCGAAACCAAATTGTTTTTCAGTTTTCACGTACTAATCAGGTTAATAACATCTATTTCCACTTATCACGTTTTTTTTAAATAAATCGATCGAAACTAATAAGAATTGACAAACTAACTTCGCAAAACCGTTTCATTTTGAGAAATAAACTATTCAAAATTCAGGTTCAATTTACCTGCATGCAGAAAGCACAACTTTATGGGCCTTGAATGTAGTTTCTTGACATACTAATGTTACATCTACTAGAGTTTCGTTGTGTAATAATCCTTCGAACGCATTTAATAAATGAGTTTGATGATTGTTCCATCGTAAACTGTATTTGGCTGATCCCATGTTTTCTCGGTTTTCCTAAAAAAAAATTGAAAAGTTGATTAGTACCTAAATAAAATGATTTTATTGTATCATTTAGAGTCATGTTGATGTACATTAGAATTGTAGTATTTCAGGAGGACGCGCAGTATGATGTTCATCTGCGAACGTGAAAATTTTTCTGTAAATTGTGAATTTGAAGATGAAAAATCGTTCATTTGTTTTTCGATTGAATTATTCTTATGATATTTTGTTTACAGTGAAAAAAGAATTTTTTCGTAAAGTGATAAGCAGCAATTTGTATTATTTTGTACTCGTTGAATTTATTTCATCAGTATTCTGTCATTGATTAACACAAAATGAAGAATATTTCACGATAAAATATAAAAATTAAATATTCCGCAGCCACGAACAGATTCTTTAGTATTTATAAATTGAAAAAAAAACATAATTTGATCAACCGGATCGTTTTCATGTTCAACAATTAGAAGCTCGATCGGATTCAACTTTCATGTTTCATTTGGGCGTATCACTTGGTCGAAACTACGTAAGCAAGCCAGGTAACGTTGAAAAAACCCCGACATGGTCAAGCGTTTAGGTTTTCTTAGCTCATAAAGGTTATAAAATCTATACTTCGCCACCTTTCGCGTACACTAAAAACCATTATAAACCTACTAAGGAACCTTTCAACGCCATAACATCAAATTCCAAGAACACGTACAAGATAACCGAGCTCCACGATGTCTAACATTTAGCAAAGCTTAATCAGCTTTAGTATTTAAACAACCATTATACAAAAAAGAATTCCTAGTTTGTCGGTGAATAAGAAACATACAAATGTGAAATTTTTATTCAATCGTTTGCGGTTTCGTTATCAATAAATCGAAGATGTAGCATATTGAATAAAAAAGCTTCGTTCATATATGAATTACGATATAACGGAAACTTTTCCCCTAAATAAAGACCGCTTTCTTCGACGATTCGTCAATTTAAACGTCTTCAATATGACGATTTACGAAAGTCGGAAATTCAATTTAAGCGATATACTTGTTTGATTCGTTTTTTATTCTTCTGAACGTACGATTACTCAATTTTTCCCATGTTATCGTCGTATTTTTCGAAATACGTTGAAATTTTCAAACGAGGGTGAGACGTATGATTGTAGATTTAATTTAAAAGAATACTTTCTTGTTTGAAGAGAATATGTGAAATTAGCGTTACCTTTAATTAACATGTCATTATAGTGAAGATGAAACATGTAGATTCAAAATGAAATATGTTTCAAAAAGTTAGGTACTTGTATAAGATACGTAATACGGTCGTAGAGATGATATTGTTTGGATTATTCAAATAATTAATTACCTATGTAATTGGTTTCGAATACTTTTTATTTTTAAATTTTCACTTAAAGTTCAAAAATCGAAGTAATTTTAATTTTTAATTTTTTTGAATCACCTAAAATCCGTCATTTATGTTACTGATATCAAGGTATCTCAGAAATCTGACGTCACGTTGATCTACTTCGTTCGGAAGAAGAAACATATGACGTCACATAATATTCAGATAACTAATTACTTCAACAACTTTTAATAACTGTTTACGAATATGCCTTATTTACAGATTATCACTTCATGTTCAAAAATCAAAGTAATTTTAATTTTACTTTCTTCAATTACCTAAATTAGATGTTCGTTTTCACTGGTAGTGATAACAAGATCTATTTCGTTCAGTAAAAGAAATATGTGACGTCACATATAACACTCAGATGACTGATTACTTCAACAACTTTTAATAATTGTTTACAAATATGCCTTATTTACAGATTATCACTTCATGTTCAAAAATCAAAGTAATTTTAATTTTACTTTCTTCAATTACCTAAATTAGATGTTCGTTTTCACTGGTAGTGATAACAAGATCTATTTCGTTCAGTAAAAGAAATATGTGACGTCACATATAACACTCAGATGACTGATTACTTCAACAACTTTTAATAATTGTTTACAAATATGCCTTATTTACAGATTATCACTTCATGTTCAAAAATCAAAGTAATTTTAATTTTACTTTCTTCAATTACCTAAATTAGATGTTCGTTTTCACTGGTAGTGATAACAAGATCTATTTCGTTCAGTAAAAGAAATATGTGACGTCACATATAACACTCAGATGACTGATTACTTCAACAACTTTTAATAATTGTTTACAAATATGCCTTATTTACAGATTATTACTTCATGTTCAAAAATCAAAGTAATTTTAATTTTACTTTCTTCAATTACCTAAATTAGGTGTTCGTTTCCACTGATGGTGATAACGGGTTCGTTCAGTCATCGTTCAGTACAAAAAATATGTGACGTCACATCTAATTGGTTGATTGCACCGTTTTTACTCCCCGCAAGTACCGACTTGCTTACAGTGATATATGACGTCACGTCTTTTCTTCTGTTAGATTCTGACCAAACTTCAACTAGTAATTTGATACCGAAGATTCTTCAGAAGTAGAACTGAGTCGTTATCGAAAATGAATGTAAAAATGACATTTGAAGTTCGTATTCGTATTTGTACTTCGTAACAATTCAATATTTTGCGTTAATTCGTGATGAAACGTAGAACTCGTGGTTGTATGTGCATTGTGTAAAAGTGATCGAAAAACGTCAAGTGATAACACTACTGGAAACTCGGTTGGTTGACAAATTATTCTATTTGCGTCATTTCGTGTATTTATTTCGAGTAATTATACGTTTCTACGAAGGAACGCTATTACTTGAAATAATTTCCGTGTGAACTATAAATACATAAACGTGTTGTAAATTTTCAGCTGCGCGAAGGTACTAGAAGTTTACTTGAGCTAGCTACTGATAGTGAAGATATCTGCTTCGATGAAACCATCTTCTTGTAAGTATTATATTATATTACGATAGACATGATCAAATGAATGAATTATTTGAACGTCCAGTGTATTCGCGAGATTTTCAAAAACAGTTCCACATACACACTTGCACGATAATCAATGAAGAAAATCGATCAAACCTACGACTTCGTTCATCAGCAAAGCATACCAAAAGTAACAACAAGCTTCTTCGAGTACGTTGATAATGAAATATCCTAGACCTAGTAATTTCTAAACCATGTGAAAGTTTTCAATCACAATTTAGATAATCCCCGTTAACATTTTAAATTTGCTCTTCACAGCTCGCAAAATGAAATCGCGTCAATTTCAATTAAAACTTCAATCGAGTCGAAAAGTTAAACGAAACACGGCGTAAACAACGCAAATATTTCTTATCACACTTCACAAAACAAAGACCTAATCGAAACCATAAAGTAACCATTATAAGCACGCGAACTAAATGCAAATGGTAATCGATGCCCGTTGTAAAAACGAGAACGTTTTATGGCTGAAAATTGAACAACGAAAAAAAATTTACATGTCGATTGAAAACAGCGAATCAAATCAACTCTCGTATACGATGGCGGTCGTGAGAAAAAAAATTACACGTAGTCACGCCCACAATCGCCACGAATTAGCGAATTTCGCCGGTGAATTTTTCATATGGTATGAAATCTTCGGCAAGTTCATCGGAACCGGTTGCATTTTCGCCAAAATTACGCACGTAATGAGTACTTGCGAAAAAAAACCATATGTAAGCATAACCATGAAATTTTGCGCGTTATTGCGGAACGAATCTTATTAAAAGAGATGAACGACTTTGAAGTTGAATTACTCCGCAATGGCGGCGTTCAATTATTTGGCTAAGGAGGGGTACGAATTATCTTACATGAAGTATAACGGTGAACTGGTTTCATACGAGTATGTACAATTGAATTACATTTCAATATTTTCGCCACGTTTACATTACAAACGACACGAAATCCTTCCGTTGAAAAATCATTGCCGCGAACTTGAGTCATTCGATTGTTATAAATACGAAATCAGGTTCGGATCTTTTTTCAAAAGGCTCGAAAACGAAAATTAACGCCTTATTTAATTTCATGTCGCAAAAATAAGATTATAACTCGATTTCATGTTTTTGCGAGTAAATCTTACGTGAATGTCGTCTCTTGATTATTTTTCATTACGAAATGATGGTTAATTGTCGATGACACATTGACGTTAATATCATCAAAATCATAAAAATTTCACTTGATTTTGTTAATATCTGGCGTTCGTATTTTTCCAGTCGATTTGCATAATTTTCGACGAATTTATCAAGCAGGACGTATAGAATCGAAACGGGCTAGGGCGATTTTAACGAGGTTTGGAATTACGGCGGACAGAAAATCTTTGCGTTTTTGAAAATAATTCGAGACGAGAATTCACGCGAATTTAAATTATTAAATATTTTTGCAATTATTTGAAATAAAAATGATAATTTTTTATTTATCGTCAATAAAATACTGACAAGATATAGGCGAGTATAGAATTTTTTGGTGATTTTTTGGTTGCCTATTTGCCCCTGGGTGTTACCAGTTCCGCAGGTGAATTCCTATCGGTTGCCATCCAGTGATCTACTGAATGAGCTTGTTGTTTCGTTGATGATATTTTATACTTGAATATTGCAAGTTGGCTATTTTGAAATTACCATCGAGAGTTTTCACGAGTCGAGAATGTTATCGTGTGACTTTTTAAATCATCCGAAATATCGAAACGATTGTTCTTCGTTTCAAGGGTGGTGGAACGAAATCAATTTGTTTCGTTACAAATAACGTTTCGACGGATTTTTCAAATTTTGTTTCGGTTCTTCACTGAAATGATTTCGTTTGGTTTTTTTTTTCTCCAAAAAATCCATTAAAATCTATCAAAATTCATCTTGCAAAACAAAAAACAAATAAAAAAGGATCACTTCTGATGTGTCTGTGGTTACTTTTCTACATGATTAGCATTCTAGCATGATTTTCTTGGAAGTATCTCAGTGGGAACACTGAACAGAAGTATTTCATTGAAAAATAATGGAAAAATCACAAATTGAATGTTTAAAATTACAGTAACCGAAACGAAATGAAAATTTCGTTTCGTTCCACATTTCGTTACTTTTTTCCTAAACAAAATCGTTTCGTTTTTTTTAATGCGTTTTGTTTCTTATTTTGTTCCACCGGTGTTTGTTATAATGTACAAATTATTAACAAGATATTTTCTTTTATTTCTTTTTAGTTCGCCTACTTTACCATCTGCTGTTATCAGTTTCAAATGAAAAATTCTTATCACTAAATATCTTGTAATTCATGCAATACCTGATTTAATCAGGTGAAATATGTTTCTAAAAGAATCAAGTCTTCTGAATTATGCCAATCTCAAAGTTCTTTCGTATTTATTACAAAAATTACGAGAAATTTTTGATTTTTAGCTATAATTTACGAAATAATTATGGAAAAGTAATTATTGATTGTTACAGCTAGTGAGAACGAAGTGAAACGTGTTTATAGATTTCGTTAATTATTCACAATAAAAAATTTTGGACCGATAACTCATTGTGTTTTAATCCAAAATCGAGAATTTTATGATAAATTAACAAAAAACTGGGTATTCAGCGTAATTCAGAAGACTTCAGAATAGTGACGACCACGAAGTACCTACGCTACGTACGCTCAGTAACGAGGAACATCTTTATGGAAACATATGTTTCACCTAATTCGACCAAATATTGCATGCCGATGTTGATTATTAATTTATGCAAATTTAACAATTACAACGGCTTAAAATCGTTAAATATTACCAAAAAAACGTGCTTTTTTACGAGATGAAAATTTATTTGAAACATTGATAACAGCCAGGAGCAAATATAGGCAACCGAAAAAATAATGTTTGTGGGTTTGTTCGTTTAGCCTGGTTTATGGTTTTAGTTTTTGGATTAAATTTGTCAGTCAGCTCTTGATTGGAAAAGTTCATCATCTCATTAAGGACTAACTTTTCAGCAGATAGCCCTTGAAATCAACAACCAAAAACCATAAAACAAGCTACATAAAGTTGACTTGTGATAAAATCATAAATTCAAAATATCAACGAGTAATTATCTACTTTATATTAAATATGTATGAAATAAGTAGGTAGTCGGGTAGATTACCTATGTTTAGTAGGAATGCTTTATTTTATACCAACTGAGATGTTTTTTGAGCTAAAATCACCTTTATCACCTTATTACCTGATTATTTATTAATTCGACTTGAAAGTTATGGAATATTTTGGTAACAAATCAAGTTGAAAATTTTTTCAGATTATTCTGTCACAATGATGAGCTTAACAGATCCGAAAGAAATTCTTTCCGACGACCCTATCAAAATTCAAAACCTTCTGTCCTTCCTTTCGGTATCAGGCTTGAGACACCTCCAAAAATCGCCTCAAGCCTCAGCTGCTGTACATGGCGAAAATTTAAAAAAAAAAAAGAGAGGAAGAGGTTATATTAGGCAGTCAGAATTGGTCATACTGCGTACATTCACTGGTTCCTATTTTTTGATAAAAAACTAAAAATATGCCCATCATGCAAGGATCAAGCTGTAACGATATGACACTGAAAAATAAATTCTGGAGCCATTTTTCAAATATATCGAAATCTTGAAGGATAACGAATAGAAATGCCGTAATATGTTCGAATTCTTGAAAAGTACCAACATTTGTAACCTAATGTGATTTCTTTAGTGTTTTTTTTTGTATTTTTCTAGTTACGTCTATTTAATTTGTTAATTTGTTCTTTTTTTGTCTTCTTTCATTGGAATGTTGAAGACCTCAATGCCGGGCGTCATTAAATGAAAAGATTTTTGTTGTTGATTTTTCATCTAATCACGAAAAATCTTGAATTTATTAATATGTTAAGTATCATGAAATGTTAAAGTTAGTAACATCAAACCAAATTCATTTTCTTCAAATTTACCCTTTTTTTTGTTCGTATTTAGTAAGCGATCTCTTCGCATCAACATCAAAATTATTCCGCTTAGGCTGAAAAATGTACGTGAAATTCTCCGCGATTATGATTTAAAAATATAAATTTTTCCGCAACGGGAATTAAAACATTTTAAAATATCACTTTCAAAATGGTCATTTAGGTTGCTCCTGATAGAAAAAAAATACCATTATGTTTACGTAATGAAATAGCCTAAATTTGAATTACGCAAATAAAAGTCAAGAAAAGTCGCCAAATCTTCAACGTTTTAAAACTTTACATATGTAGATGTGTGCAATACATCAATCGTAAGAATTTCACATCCCCTTTTTGAACACGAATCTAAAAAGTGGTGACCAAAATGCGGAATTTTCGTAATTATGATTTTTTCGCGTTAAACATTTGAAATGCGGGAACTAAATATTTCATTTTAATGGTTAACAACTTAATTATTCAAATTTGACCATCGATCATGGTTCCTCAAAATAGTTTTCATTTTCGTATTTAAAACGTATTTTTACGCGATTTCTGTTTTCTGTATCTTCATCGATGGTATCTTTCGTTGAATAATTTTTTTAAGCTAAAATTTTAATTTTTACAGCATCCGCAAAATCTACAAATCAATTTCGAATATCGGCGTAATAATCGAAAGACCTTTTTGAAGGTATATTTTAGAAACCACTGGTACAAATGCTCACCCTTCGCGATTTCACATGTCGCTAAGATTAACAATACGTAACTCAGATTAGAATGTGACTGATCAACATTAAAGATAGGCGAATAAAAAGAATAATTAGAATACGTCTTTTGAATAAGTATGAATCATCTCATGTAAAAGCAACTTCAAAGTTCTCATTACTATTTTTCAACGCAACGATACTCGAAATTTTGTTCGCGTTATATTCGTAATTATTTCATTTTTATTGATGCACCGAGTAATTATGGTTTTGTTTTTTAATTCGAGAATCTAGTAGAGTAAGATGAATCGTACATTTGAACTGAAAATTTAATTAATTAATTTTTAATCAATATAGAAGATATTTTTCAAGCTTTAGTAATAATTTCGTCGAATTTTGGTGATGATTACATAAGTAATAATTCTTTATTAAGTATAAATCAATTCATATAAAATTTCGAATTTTTACGCGTTTCGTCGTGAAATTTTCGTTTTAAAATTACACACGTCGAAAAATACGACGTTTAAGCGACTCTCGTGAAAATGTAGAATTTTTGGCGTAAAATTATTTTATATTAATTTTCCACACGTAAACTAGGTACCTATTTTGTAATGTGTAAAAAGCGCAAATAAAATACTTACAAATTACGAATAAAATGAAAGACGTCATGAAACGAGAGAGATTTATCTCCGGCGAGAAACAATCTTTTGCGAGTGATGGAAAATTATGCCATATCACCTTCGTAAAAAAAAACCACCGCGCGTCACGAAACGATCGAGAGAGCACAAAATTATAAATTTATCTTACATTAAAACAGATGAAATTGAAAACTTACAAACATCCGATAACGTAATTTTCGCAGCGAGAACGAAATGTAAAAAAAATAACAAATATAAAAATCCGTCTAGTTTTTGGTTGAGAAGAGGCGTGTCTATAAACACGTGCTTCGACACAAGACACGAACGAACGAATAAAAATACGCGGGAAATTTGCGAAACGAGAATTCGAAAATGTTGTTTTTTCAAGAAAACGACTTCGCGTCCAGCGTACGAAATGGAAAATTTTCAAAGATCGGCTGCGCGGGTCTTTTGTCATAAAAGGCGACAAACGACGTACGACTTTATAAAGTCTGTTCGAAGCACATAATTCTTAGCCAGTGGCATCTTACTATTAATGAATCTTATTAAACAAAAGGTTTTTTCTTTTCTGTCTCTTCGTCCGAAGGAACACCCTCTTCATTAATTCGGCGCCTGCGCTTGGCACGCGCGTACTGCCCTTAAAAGTAGGGGTGCGCAAATTGAATATTTCCCCGAAAGTGTAATTTTCTCGGAAATTTTTCGCGTTGCGAATCATTTTTTTGACGTGTGTGATTTTTATTTTTTTTTTAGCGATGACGTTTTCGTCGAAATCGAAATTTTAAGTGTCACAATTTGTGACGTGAGAAAGAGCGGTATTGAGGCTTTTGACGAACCATCAACGCATTCCATTACTTGAAAATATTGTAACAAACACCGATATAAAAGCTTTTGATAGCGATTCTTTTGTTTTAAATGAACACTTATAACTCCTTTTAGTCGTACTTTGTAGCGAAATACCGCGTAAACGGAGAATTGAGCGTTTGTTTTAACTAAATGAGGATTTTTACCATTTTCAACGATCGATAGTAATTTTTAATCTTGGAAGATTCATTTGCGGAGATATTTCGTGTCGTGGGATAATTAACGAAGGGTAATTCCAGTTAAAAAGCGCGTTAAATTAGAAAAATAATGATGATGAGAACTTCTTGTTCTGAAGGTAGCAACTGTTGAAGAACAGCGTTGATACGGTGGATATTCATTGATGAGTGATTATATTGTATTGTTTATTTATCAACGAATATATGTTATATACGCTATCTACCGGATTTATCACTGAAACGGCGATAGCAGTGATGCAACATTAAGAAAAGATATAACGAAAGTAGGAAATCATAGAAATTATTTTTTTTGTTGAATAATTTACTCCAATTGATGCAAAACTTGTTTTAAAAATCAAGTTTTGATTTATAACGATAACAAATTTCATAAAAAAATTAATCACATGATTTTGTATTCTACGTATCATGATTTTTCATCAATGTTGCATCACTGCTGTCATCGTTTCAACGATAAATCCGGTAGATAGCGTTCATGTACCTTATTCGTTGATAACTAAATAATACAAGATAATCGCTCATCGATGAATATCCATTGTATCAACGCTCACATCAACATAACTTGTTTATTATATTGATAATTCAACATTATCAATGTTCCTAGCGTTAAAATTAATTTTCATTTTCGCGAGATTTCAACTATAAAATACTTATCGCAGTTTCGAGACAATATTCGACCTTGAAAATTATTTCTCAAATAATAAAAACATATAAAATATTCTAAAATAACAATTCTCAAGCCAATCGACTCTGATTATCAAACCCTTATCAACCTCCTTTCAGCTGAAAAACACCTCTTCCGAGTAATTCTGCAAACCTATCGTGATTACTTTTCTGTTTACAATTCCAACAAAAATATGAAATTTCGTACATCGCCTTCGCAAAGCATTCCACAAAGCTTCGCATGGTGTTGAGTTCAGAAAAGCCAATACCAGACTTGTAAACTATGCAGCCTTAAACGCGCAAAAAAATTAAAACGTTTAAAAAGCAAAGCGCGAGCAAAAAATGTATTTGAACATTAAAGTTTACTTAAAACTGTATAAACAAAAACTTTTTACCTTCATTTGCTCATGAGTAATAAATTTTTAAAAACTTTAGCATGTTTTTCAAGATTGTTGACTTTTTATTAATTTCAGAAAGGGCGTATATCTTAAAGCTAGAAACTTTCGAGGAATTTCAGGTTCCATAAAGAGGTAGTTTTTTTGATCGTTCGGAATTTTATACGGACGCGTTGAAATTTTATAAAAATTCAAACCTAATACGCAACGAATTCGTAGAACGTGAGAATTCTTCGACCTTTGTAATTTTAAACCTTTAACGAGAGATCTTTTGTTTTTACATTTTCCCATATTTAACGCATGTTTTAAATTTTTTAAATTGAGAACCTTTTTGTTACGTATTCGACGCGACGTCACGTAAGAAAAAAACCTTTAGTCGCGAATTCATCAAAAGAATTTCTTAAAAAGATATTTTACATAGGGAACCTAAGGTAACTGTGAATTAAAACAACATTAAAAGGAAATTTCTTTCGAAATAATGAAAAATGAGATTTTTTTCTTTGTTTTTCTGAAAATTTTTTTAATCGGTTGGGTTTTCGTCTTTTAAAGCATTCCTTTCACTTGGGAGTTTAGTTTCCATTTTGTAGCAAGTCTTTTTCTTTCATTTCGACAATGATTTTAAATTTTACTCCAAAAGTGAAATATATCGCGATAATGTTTCTATTCGAAATTTAATTTCGCATTAATTAATACCGAAACGTTTTAATGCATCGAGTATCGGTATTCTTCAGAGTGTCCACGTAATTAGTGACATTTTGACCAACGCTATTTCTCAAATTTCACAAAATTGCTATAACCTTTGATAACCGAACGAGCCTGAAAGCACTTTATAGAGTCGCTTTGAAGATGTAATTTCACTACGATGATTTTTTTCAGTCGATAGTGTATCTTGAATTATTTCTGCTGAGTCTTCGCAATTAACCGATGAAAAATACCCTTTGCAAAAAACATTGAAGATATTCGTTTCAAACAGAAGAGATTTTGAAGGGATATTTGGGAAAAATTGGTCAAGTATGAAACTGATATTTGGGACAATTTTCAACACGATTTATCAGTTCTTGATTTGACGAGAAGGAATTGCTGGTGAAGGGGTGCCAACTTGTATAGAGACATTTTGTTTAATAAAATAGTACACAAAATCTATTAAATCGTTTTATTTTGCAATTAAAAGAAAATCAAATTGTATTGCAGAAACTGAAACCAAAACGTTTTGGTATTGGTATCTGTATTTATCGGTAGGTTTCAGTTTTTAGGGCATGATAAAATCATATAATTTATTTTTTGATGAAATTTTCATTATATTATAATTCATAATTTTCATAAACGTTGCATTCAAGATGTTTTTACATGAATTGAAAAAAAACTAATCAGCGAAAAAAATTTATTACATAACTTTGTACTCCACGTTATCGTAACTTTTTTAATTTTTTTCAACGTTGCATCACTGCTGCCAAAATTTCAATGATGCATAAAAAAAAAAACGAAATGGAAAAATAAAGATAAATTATAATATAAAATAAGGTACCTAATTGATATCCATTATTTCATCGTAATACACTAAACTTCTCAATAAAAGGAAATGCTAGTCAACTTGTAAATTTCCATTCCACCCCTCCACCTGATTCCCCTCCCGGTTTAAAACTCCAGTCGTGAAACGCGAATTAAAACTTTAAGCTCGGATTTTAAGCTTAGGAAAATTCAGCACACGAAACCGGCCACGCTGGTCGAATATTTCTCAAATATGATTTTTTCGGTTTTTAATACAATACGAGATTATTTCAATTAAACGCAGAATAAATTAGGCAAGCAGTTGTAAATTTCATTCGTAACGCATTCGAGGTTATAAATTTAAATTGTAATTCGGTAAATAAAATACTCCCTTTTAGCATTCACCTTCGGCTTCACGTAATTTAATTTCAACCGACGTAAAAATCACGTGTGAATTTTACACCCTCGGAGATGAAATTTCGTAACACTCGACGGTGTCGCGTCGCTGCCAAATTTTCAAGCAATTACCTTCTACTTTTCGCGGATGAGCAGTTTACATATGGGGAAGCGTAATCAGCGGGTTGCGTTTTTCTTCGCTTCGGCGTTCGATAAAATTAAAAAAAGATTAATGTTTGAGCACCACTAACTCCAAAGGAGGATTCGTTTCTACAAACAGCGCAAACGGCGGAGAAATAAAACGAGAGAGATTTTAGCGCGCATAAAAAAAACGAAAATTAACCGAGACGTAGTTCGCGTATGGTGAAAAGAAATAAGTCATTTTTATAATTCAACCGCGTTTCTACGTGTTCATTTTTATACGTTCGAAAGCACGATAATTATTAAGTTTTGGGGATAGAAGTAGAATTTGCTGGGATTTTGATAAAGATTAAGAACAATTTTAAGTATCTGAGAAGTTTTTTTCTCAGACTAGACCCAAAACTTACATCATGAATTCACGACGTAACTCAACAGCGTATGAATTCGCCTAATTACACTCGAATAATACGCTTTTTAAAATCGAACGAATCATTTAGAGTATTGTTTAAGAATGAGAAAATTATGTTGTATATATCGCGTGTCTGGTAACTTCGTCATAAACATGAACATCTCTTATTACACCATTACAGTTTTGTATTAATGAATAATTTACTCGCTAGTAAAACAGCTCTGCAACACATTACTTACAAACCATACGATATTAAGGTCACATTATCGGATGCATTTTGAAATATTAATACGAAATCATTTGTATCATATGGTCAAGAGGTATGAAATATGAATAGTACGAGAATCAATTTCAAGAATATTTTATTTGGCCGAAAAACATTCGTGGAGATATTTTACCTCAACGTGATACAACACTGCTGATGCAATAAAACAGCATGTCATTGCTTGAGTGGTAATAACAGGCATTGTCGGGTGTGTCATTAAATCCGTGATAACTGATAACAATGTGATGCAACATTGAAAATAGTCGTGATGACGTAGATGATAACTGATTGATACAACATTGTAGATATGACAACGAGACGGGTCACTGATTGAGTAGTGATAATTGCTGATAACACATTACATGCATCAATGATAACTAATAACAATGATTCAACATTGAAAAAAATCATGATTACGTAGATAATAACTGATTGATACAACACTGTAGATATGATAACGAGACAGGTCACTGATTGAGTAGTGATAATAGCTGATAACTCATTACATGTATCAATGATAACTGATAACAATGATTCAATGTTGATAAAAAGTCATGATGACGTAAATAATAACTGATTGATACAACACTGTAGATATGATAACGAGACAGGTCACTGATTGAGTAGTGATAATAGCTGATAACTCATTACATGTATCAATGATAACTGATAACAATGATTCAATGTTGAAAAAAAGTCATGATGACGTAGATAATAACTGATTGATACAACACTGTAGGTATGACAATGAAACAAGTGACTGCTTGAGTAGTGATAATAGCTGATAACACATTACATATATCAGTGATAACTGATAACAATGATTCAACATTGAAAAAAAGTCATGATGACGTAAATAATAACTGATTGATACAACACTGTAGATATGATAACGAGACAGGTCACTGATTGAGTAGTGATAATAGCTGATAACTCATTACATGTATCAATGATAACTGATAACAATGATTCAATGTTGAAAAAAAGTCATGATGACGTAGATAATAACTGATTGATACAACACTGTAGGTATGACAATGAAACAAGTGACTGCTTGAGTAGTGATAATAGCTGATAACACATTACATATATCAGTGATAACTGATAACAATGATTCGACATTGAAAAAAAGTCATGATGACGTAGATAATAACTGATTGATACAACACGGTAGATATGATAACGAGACAGGTCACTGCTTCAGTAGTGATAACAACTGATAACACATTACCGAGTGTATCTTTGATTCTGTGATAATTGATAACAGTGATGCAACATTGAAAAGAAGTCATGATGACGTAGAAATAATTGATGAGAGTAAATATGCTGAACTGTTAGTTCATCGTAATTCATAACTTTTATAAACATGACTACTGGTGGTTTTACATCAATTGAGAAATTCATTAATTAATGAAACAAATAAATTGTATAATTTTGCACTTCATGTCATGACCTTTTTTTTTTCGATGTTACATCTTGCATCACTGTTATCAGCGTTTCAATGATACATCAACGTCACCTTTACAAAAACCCGGGTGCAGATTCCTTATCAGTAAGTAAAGTTGCGGTTTTTCATTCAAGTTATCATTGAGTATATTTGTATCATTTGAAGCTCAGTTCAAACTGAACAGTGATTTTAATGAACAACAGTACGAAGTGATTAATTCGAGCATCGAAGGTTATCACTTTTTATTCTAAAGTGCAACGATTTTTATCAGTGAATCATTGCATTAAAATACAATGTAGATGCATTACGCCTCGAAATTAAAAATATGTACTTGCTCGAAGATATCTACATCAAGGCTAATTTTAATTCTACAAGATTGAAAAGAAAATACACAAGAAATGAAAAACTTACAATTCACCTTGAATATGACAGAAAACCCTTTCCGATAAATCTCGATTGATCTTCGACCTCTTGCTACATCGCGCATCGATAATCGAACACGAAAAAGAACACAATCCCGATATACTTTTTCTCTAAATGTCAACTTTACAAATATGCGAGATATTATAAAACGATACGGCGGTGTTATTAGCATAAACGCGTGCCTCGATGTTGTATGTGTTTGCGTTTTTAGTAACGAAATGCATACTTACCCCTCCTGCGATTTATTATATACGCGACGGTGGCTAACAGTTATTTTGCATGCGCTTCGATAATACACCACCGTCTTAAAAGAGGGATGAAAAGGAGACAGTTCGAGCCACATTAGAATTTCACATTCAAAAGGAAATTAGTGTACTTTAATGAAAAATTACACCTACGTCGCATCGTTTTGGCCACAATTGTAATTCGATTTGGTGTCATTTTTTTTATTCATCACGTAGCCCTGTTCAATATTAATTCATCATTTTTGCCGTCGTCCAAGCTACGATGGTTCTATTTGAAAACTTTTACGTCAATATTTACGACAAGATGTAAACGCCGCGGAGTTGTGTAATTTTTGTTCTTCATTTTGCGGTTCGGCGTTCGGATGAGAGTCTCATTTTCAAACTAATACGTTCTCTTTGTAGGGGGAGGATTTTTTTCAAACAATAGAGAACTGTAGCGTGGATGAACAAATTTTTATGTACCGAACAAACCCACGGTTTTTTGAAACGATCGTCGTTATAACAAGTGAAAAAGTTATTTCTTCGAGGTGGGAAATGCTGAATTTATTCAATACGTTATGCGTTTCCTGTTTTTGAAATATTATTAAATGTAAACGCTATTTTACTCGTAATTTTAAACTTACGATGAGCTGGGGAACAGAAATTAATACATTATTTAAGTTCGACGTAGTTTGTACTTGGTAACGTTACGTGGCAATTGAGTAAATACTAAATATACTTTAATTATGTATGGACCATAACGAGTGAGGAGATGAAATATTAAATAGGTGATAAGTATACGAGGTGTTTTCAATTAAATTTGAATTTAGAAGTTATTTAAACCTTTGATCCATATTTTTGTTCCTGTATCAATTTGCAATTGCTGCAATACGCGTAAAAAATAGAAGATATCGTTAACGTTGATTAAAAGTATCATTGAAATCTTGATATCGATAAGATTACTTACTGATAAGAAATCAACCAATCAACGCCCAGGGTTTCTGTGAAGGTAGCGTTGACATATCATTGAAACACCGATTAGCAGTGATGCAAGATACAACATTGAAAAAAAGCTATGACAGGAAAACACAATTGTACAATTGATTTGTTTCATTAATTAATTTCAATTGATGTAGAAACTATTAATGTTATGTTTATAAAAGTTGTGAATTATGATACGATGAAATTTCATCGAGAAATGAATTAATAATTTCGTGGGTACTCTATGTTCTCGTGTTTTTTGTTTTTGATGTTGCATCACTGTTATCAGCGTTTCAGTGATGTATCAACGCCACCTTTACAGAAACCCTGAACATGGTTGATTTCTTATCAGTAAGTAATCTTGCAGCTATCAGTGCTTCAATGATACACGTGGTAGTCATTGATAACGTTATCTATGTTTTTAAAAGCATGTCAATGTAATTGTGAACTGATAAAGGAACATGAAAATGATAGGTTATCGATGAAAATAGTAACATTGATTTTTTTTTTCATGTGTAATTTGTATATACTAATTATTACTTGAAATGGTGTTAATTTGTGGTAACGCGAAATGGAATGAGTTATAATTAAATATATCCACATTTACAATTATATCAGGTTTTTGCTCGTTTTTATACTTGATGTGTGATGGAACAAAATACACGATAATTTGTATGTTTTTCTTTTGCGGTTTGAAATATTCCTCTTTAAATTTTACAATCTTTCGTATGCCATTGTGAATATGGTTAAGGGCGGAGTTAATTATAGAATTACGGAATATAAAAGCTATTATTTTCATGTTAAAAAGGAAATAAAATATTTTTTAATGATTTTTTGTATATCGCGCTAAATTTTCCTGCACAGGATGATCCGTAAAAAACAATTTTTCGTTTTTGACGTGGAACTTTACAACTACGCCGAATTCAAGTTAATCCCTCAAATCGCAAATCTGATCGAAGTATTAAATACATATTTTTGTCTCCGGGGAACATGAAGTTTCTAATGAAAATACCTTGGACGCGGGGAAAACGGAGCCGCCTGTGCGCCGTACAAAATACAGTTGTTTAAGGCCGACGTTAGGAATGTATAAAGACCGTTGCATGATGTGCTCCTCTAAGAAGGAAATTACTGCCCAATCCATTGACCTAACAATTTCACCCGAGTAACCCTTTAATTTCGTTCTGCTACCCTTTTTTTCCGTCGCCAAGTTTTTCCTCCCTTTTGACCATTATTTTTTCATCGACGAGAAAAAAGAAAAACTTCGCGACCTTCGCGAGTTCGGGCGTTTTAATTATCGCGACTTGGCGCGGACAGCACAGGTCCATGACCTTGATTTTTTTCTAGCGAATTTAAAAAAACAAAAGACGCACAGGGTATGGGATTTCACGCGTCATCGTGGCGGCGGGTTTTGGAAATGCGTGAAAATTCGAATCCGGTAATGAGTTTACATTCTCGTGGAAAGATGCTCGAGATGTTAAGAATGGGTTTTCGGTGTCGAAAACGCCGCCACCGCGGATATGAATGGAGGTGGTATAAAAAGAGCGTATCGAATTCGTATCGTAATATGTGAATGAATAAGAGAGCGTATCCGAGTGAAACCATTCACTAATTACGTACAAATCGTGCCAATATCGAGGAAAAAACCTCCGACGTTCATACGTGTTCCAAGAGTCGTTCTTCGCTTTATTTTTCCATATTAGCCGACAATCCGAAACATTTTTCATTCATTGACTAATGTTGTTTTTAAAACGGTTACCGAAGTGCTGATGAAACGTGACCGGTAATTCATCATAGTCTCGAGACTGTGACGTGTTCTAGGGTCAAAAAGATAAACTGATACAATTACCCGTGAAAAAAAAAATCGATGGTAAATCAGCGGTAATTCGATGGCATCGAATGAAAAATACGTCGAAGAAAGCCGTCATTATGATTGGAAAAATTTTTACCTTTCGGAAATAATTCACGCAGGTGTACAAGTAACGAGTATAAATCGAGAAAAAAAGAAAATCTGCGAATTAGGTCAAATATTTGTCATCTTTTTTTTTTGGTTACCGAGGCCAAGTTCTTAAAACTTGAGTTACTTTTTTTTTGAAATATTAACACCGTATTTACCGTTCATAAATTTCCCTCGCAGACTCCCTCGTTGAAGAAAATTTCAAAGTTTTTCTTCGGAATTTAACTGACCTACACATTACATGTAATGTTCACGCTGTAACATCACAGACACCCTCGTATTGAAATCCCTTTTTATTATGATCTTACACGGTTCATTCGACAATACGATTTACCGCGTTATCGGTTTTCTTTGAATTTTTCTCCAGTATATGTTGTGTAAAATTTACACAAGGGAATTCACCGTTACGAACCCTTCGAAGCTTTGGCTTTTTATCAACAACAAGTGACTGATATTAACTGCAATAAGAAGATCAAGTATGTTCCGTGGGAAAATTTCACTTTAGGGAAACAATCTTCTTATTTTGATCGTCTTTTTATTGAATACTTGTTAGTTTCACGCGAGGGTGTGTTTTCATGTAAAAGAACATGGGTTTCGTTGCTGTATCGGCGTTTTGTTCTGATTGAGAGTATGATTTTCGTAATTTTGCCGATAAACTGTAAATACGTAGCATAGGCCTAATATCTGGCTTTTTTTATGGGAAATCCGCTATCTTCGGATGTTGAGAGAAAACCATAAATAATCGCAAAACGAATGAATATGAAATGACGTTTTTTTTGCCAGATTTCAAAGTTGAGGTATCAAGAAGTTGATTACAGCGTTTTGAAAACCGAAATATTTCGTTAATTCGTTATTTGACCTTGTAGTTTTTCGTTTCCGTTATTTTTTGTTAAGTAGAAAAACCCAGCGTAAACGTGATTTTTGTTTCGTTGGATGAAGAATGACGTCATTCTGAGTTAATTTAACAGGATATCTAACAGGTGGTGAAAGTGATGAAAGTATTGAAAAAGTATTGATTTTAAAAAATGGCGTATGAGAGTAGTGAAAAAGAAGTGAACTTCGTCAAAAAGCAGTAAAAGAGTGAAAAAAAAAAACCGAAAACACGAAATATTTTTGAAAAAATTACGCGAAAATTGTTCATTTTTGATAAATGGCTGGTTAGTTTTTGCGAGTTGGTAGCACTGTCGGAATACGTGACGTCATAAATTTATTTTTTCAATAGGCATTAGTGCTCTTATTTTTTTATAACTTCAGTTTGATGATTTGAAATTTGATTTTTTTTAAATATAAGCTTTCTTTCGATTTAAAATTTAGTCTCGTTGATAGAGGGGAGGGGGGAGTTTTTCAAAATGTTATATGAAGGGAAATCCGCTGGATAAATTGTTTGTGGTTTCAATTTGGTTTCTGTTATTCTTGATGTTATTGTTACATTACTTGTTACGTACGTGTTACGTTACTAGTTAAGTTATATTACTAATTACGTTGCGCTACTTATTACGTTATGTTACTTGTTACGTTATGTTACTAGCTGCGTTACGGTACTTGTTACGTTACGATACCAGTTACGTTACATTATGTTACGTTATGTTACTAATTACGTTACATTACGTTACGTTATATTACTTGTCACGTTACTGGTTACGTTGCGTTACTTGTTACGTTACGCTACGATATATCACTGTTTTTGGTGAAAATTTCGACTACAAGGAAATCATTATATGTTTCATAGACAAAATTTCTGTTTCGTCCGGCAAAATTTTATCAATTTTATTAAATACAGACACAGATATAAATGAAAAGTATAAAATTAAAGATTAAATTCAATATGTTGAACCAGGGCCGGTTTTAGGATTGTTTGTTGGGGGGGTTTAGGTTCCATAAATTATGAGTAATTTTTTTTTATAAAGAAGAGATAACTAAAAGTGATGTTGTGTTTTAAATTAGGTAAAAATTACGAGTGAAGCTTGACCTCTTGGGGGGGGGGGTGTTTAACACCCAACCCCCCTCCCCCTTAAAACCGGCCCTGTGTTGAACATATGATGCGCGCGGGGTGAAAGGGGCAGAGGTAGGGTGGTGGTGTGGCACTGGTCGGCGTTACATTTTCGGTTTTACCAGTTCAGTCCTCAAATTCTGCGCGCGTCGAAAAGAGGAAAGGGAGTGCAGTTGGACGTCAGCGTCACGCTTCACGGGTTACGATCTGAGCATCACGCTTTTTTTCAGTTTGGTCCTCTATAGACTTCTTTCCTGGTGATGCCACCAAAGAAGTTCTCGCTTCAAAATTACGTTATTTTGAAAAATGATTTCGACGCTTCGATTTGGTTTCCGTTATTTATGAATTATGACGATATCGTTTCATCATTTTTATCGTTATACCGGGTGGTCGGATGATCTTGCTGATATAGTTTAAAAAGTTGAGAATTTTCGTGCCGTATGAAGTGGGTTGGTAACATGAAAATATTAATTATCAAATCAAATTCATTTAATTTTGTTGCTTACATCTGAGCAGCGTTACCAATCCATTTTTGGCGGCAAAAAAATTGTTAGATTTTTAGACTGGCGTACCTAGTTCATTTGAGCATCCCGTATAATCATTATTTGTAACCCACGAAGAACTGGGTCGAGAATTCGAGGTCGTCACGATAAAACTGATCGTTTGAGGCATCAAAAATGAGAAACTTTTTCAGGCTAATCATGACGTAAAAATTGTTCAAAAGTTACCAAACATTGCTAATGTAGATTTTTCCTCTAGAAAATAATAAAATACGCCATTACGCTACAACGTCTCGTATTTCGTAATAATTTCAACCGACGTTTCTGGTTTTTTTTTGGAAAATTCGCTTGAAAACAGTAACCACACTGAGAATCTCGACTTCCCATCCGAGTCATTTTTTTTCGCCACATACACGAAGCAATTAAAACCTCAATCTAGGCTTTTTTTTTCGCTCTCGTTCAAACACCCTCTACAACGTACCTCTTCACATAGGTGTCAAGAAATTCCCTTAATTACTTTTTCAAGATAAAGATCCGCGCGCGTACTTGCCACGTGTGATTTTTCGTGTTCGTCGTTCTTTCGAGTGCTGTCGTGAATCGGCCGAGAGTGTTAAACAGCGCACTCGAATATTTTCCAAGGAAAAAAAACCACCGTTGAAAAAAAAAAACTCGAATTTTTTTCAAGATTTATCGAAGATTAATCCGCTTAAAAATAAGCGCACGGTTTCTCGGCGCGGCGAACCCGTTGTGTTTTTTTTCTTCTTAAAAAGAAAGTAAAGACATTATTTTAAGGTGGGCGCGGACACGAGTGGAGGTTTCTTAATATGCAAGGGGTAAGTATAAGTTCTTATATGAACGGAAGAAAAATCCCGGAGAAGAAAAACCATCAGTTATTACTGCGCCGCGCAGACATGGATAAATCGGCGTATAGCGGGGCGAATTCGCGGACGCGGAGTATGTACAACCCTTAAAAAGATGATAATATTGATCCTTTTAAAAAAGAAAAGTATGCGAAGAGTTGGGGGTAAATTATAAGTCGTCGTCACTCACGAACATTTACTTCGCGTAGGGTGGTTTTTTAGAATAATAGAGAGCGAGGTGTAAAGAGGAGGATGAATGAGTGCGCGAGAAAGACCGCAATCGTCGAACTAAATGAGTGTTAGAAAAAGAAAACGTAACAATGAGTGGTTCTCAGTTGAGAGAAATTTTTAATTTAAAGAAAATCACATTCGCCGAAACTATACGCAAACGTTGGTTGGGGGTTTTGGTCGCATACGCGAATCTTCGATTCTTTTAAATTCGCATATTTCGCCATCATAACGTATCCTAGGTTATGGAAGTTTTGATTAATTTCAACACGGCGAGCTTCCCTTGTAGTTTTCAAATTACAACCGAGTTTGGAAAAAGTTGAAATTTCAAAGCGTCCGAGTCGCGCGCAATAAGGCCAGAACGAGTTCTCATTTATATTGCAATTAGTATCGCTCGCGTGTATTTTTCGAACCCCTATAAAAAGAAAATGAGTGCGAGACAAGGACGCAGCGTTATATTTTCTTATTTCACTCGGTTCAGCCTTTTTTTAACCCCCCGCCCCGTTTCACGCTTCAGCAGCGTTAAGTTTTTCCGCGACTGAACCTTAAACCGATGATAATGTGACGGCTTCTTTCTCATTATAATCTTTTCGCATACGACGAGGGCGCTCTGTCGAACCGGAGAAAAACCCAAAAAGAAAGGAGAAAATTCTTGATTACGACGACGAGGAAAAAGAAGAACCGATGAACAAACGGAAAGGAAATTAGTAAGCTGAAATGAAAAATAATTAAAAGGAAAAACGGAGGAGTCGAGGTGAACGCAAGACGAATTTTCTCTCGCAAAATAAGAATGTTGCGGGAATTGGTTGTTTTTTGCAAATCAATGGTGCCTAAATTTTCCACCAAAGGGCGTTACGTGTGCGTGATGGTTATAAATAAATTTCCATTATTATCGAAACCTTCGCAATGGATCGTATTCGAAGTGAACTCTTCGCTAAAATCCAACATCTCGATGTATTTAAGTAATTTCCAAATAATTCTACACTCCTTTGTATGTACCAAACATCTATTCGACTTTTTAAGTTTTCCGTTAATTTTTTTACTTTTTTATCGTCAAAATAAAAATTCACGCTGCATATTTCGTATTCTTTAATCGATATCTAAATACACAAGTTCGTAAAATCGCATCCAGACCACGAAGAATCGCTGCCTTTTGATTTTGAAAAAAGAGACGTACGTTTTTGCGGGAACTTTTTAAAGCAACCCTTCCACGTTGCTTTCAATTATGCAGCAGTTTCTTTTGAATTTCTAAAAAATCATGACATAAGACGAATATATTTTTTAATTCTAATTTAGCGCTACAATTTCGCGACGTTTCGTATACTCGAATCCCGCAGCGGGGTTTAAATTCGAAGCATTAAAAAGTTCAGGCTAATTACTTTATTGTTACCAACGGTCCGAACTATCTTTTCCTGCGAAGCTTTCTAATCCCGGTTCTGCTGCTGAAGAAAAATCATAAACCAAAAGCATTCGCGTCAATTAATAAAGAAACATAAGTTTGAATATCTCGTTCGTTATACGAGTTATTTTTCAAGTGGCTTTTTTTCCCCGAACTTCGATGATATGATTTCCTTAATTAACATTTTAATTAGAAGATTCGCGAAAATTTCGTCGGATTAATTTGAAAAATCGAATTTTTCGAGTATGATTCTTTTTGTGTGCTTTGCGCGCGAATTATTCCTTTGGGAAGGTAAGATGGGGAATTTGTAATCGCTTCGTGAGCGATTGAGATGATTATTTTATGAAATTTATGATATTCTGGAAATTAGGGATTTTTTTTATTTTGTAATAAATACGTTTATTTTCGTCGATTTTATTAATTTTCAGATGTATCGGAATCGTTTGATTTATTTGGAAAATTGAGTTATCGTAGTAAATTCGATGAAATTCTTCAATTGGGGTGTTTTTGTGAAGAGGAGCACTTGAGAGAAAATTTTTTCAACCGAACTTGCTGGAAATTTGATGAAGAATTTTTTGGTGTTTATTATTTTTTTACATTTTCTTAAATTTTGGTGATAATTTTGACATTTTTTGAAAAAAATCAATTTACGATAAAACTTAGGAAGATAAAAAAGTTATACACACGAGAAATGTTTTTCATCGAATTTCCAACAAATTTCATTTGAAAATTTATTCTGTATCAATTTGCTTCAAGATTCGCAAAAACGCCTCAACTGAGGAATTTTGTCCGGCGTTGACGATATGCGCAAAATTATGGTGAAATTTGAAGAAATACGAAGAAGTTTCTTTGACGAAAAATGTTTCTCGTTTAATTTCCTATAAATTTTGTTCCAAGAGTTTTTCTCTCAAGTCGCCCCAAAGTGCTCAAAAACGCCCTGTTACGATGCCCTAAAATTTCTTTGTTTTATTTTGAAATTTTTATTAGTTTTGATTTCTCAGATTTTCGTCCTGTTTATTATTTGTTTTATTTTTATTTTATTAAATTTATGTAGATATTCTTGGCCGCGAAATTTTTATTGGTTATATTCAAGTTTTGGATTTATTTACCGTTTGATTTGTTTATTTTGATTTTGTGTATTAATATGCGTGCTTATTAAAGCATCTCAATTGTTGTTCATTTGACTTTATTTAATTCATTTAATTCTTTTCTTTTGCAATTTTTGCCGGACGCGAGAGCACTACGAAGAAAGGTGAATTTATTAAAAAAATAATCTTGCCGGTCGTAGACTGTTCTCGTTGCGAGATTACTTAATTATTTAAAAAGTCGAAGTTTTATTTTTCAATTTTTTTCTCTCAAAAAATGAAAATTACTATAGCTGCTCAAATTGAGAAATTTTATTTGTGATTTTCACAATATATCAAGAAATATGGTGAAATTTGAGTAGATACGAAAAAAATATTTATTGCAAATATTTCGGATTTAATTTTCAATAAATTTCGTTTCAAAAATTTTTCTCTCAAGTCGCCCCAAACCGTATAAAAACATCCCAAAATAACTATTCCGTGTAAATTTTAGACATTTCTACCCTCGAACCGATAAAATTGGCGAAAATCATCTTCTTGGATGAAGCCCTGTAATTTATCTATTAAAAAAAATCCATTTAGTCAGCTTTTTTAACGGCCGGAAACAAGCTGGAGGTTCGATTTTGCAAAAATTTCAGTCACGAGGTTGAACCAAATGTTAAATTTAGTTGTGATTTTTGAAAAAAAATTCGAAATGGAATCAAAAATTTTAATATAAAATGAGAATTTGGAATAAGACTTCGTGGCCTGGAGAAATTTTCAAATTCTTTCACCATTTTTTTGTGAAGGCCCAAAAAAATGTTTTTAATTTAACAACGATTTATTTAATTTTTTTTTAATAACTACATCAAATTGACATATCTTTGACTTTTACGTATATAATCACTAATTATTTTCCAATTATCCAATTCCATCTAGTTTTATTTCGTACATATTATTAATTAATAATTATGAAAAATATTTTCCTGAAATGGACAAACGATCTCAATCCAGCACTTCGACTTTATCAAGTATACTTATTCGTTTTTTTCGATTCGGGCGTTTTTTTTCTCCCAATAGCATCGTAATTTTCATGAAAAGTTTCCCTTCGAAACATGATATTGCGAAGAAAATTCATAGCATTCTTGTCTCATTCGCTCATTGGAATATTTCGGTTTGCTGAGGTACGAATAGTTGAATGACACGTCGCATAAATTTTCCATTTTTCATTAGCATAATGTTTAAAAAAATGTAATAATTAAGTTCATCTGAGAATTCTTTTACGGATGGATGAATGTTCGTTTTAGCGAATGCGGTATTAATTTCGGTTAATTATAAGATCTGGTCAAGCTTTACTTGTGTAGCGTGAGAAATAACAAATGGTCGATATATTCGGAAGCTGATGGATATTTCGTTACATCGAAGCATGACTTTTTAGTAAAATCTCGCGCAATTGACACCATGTTCAATGAAGATTAACTCGCGTAAAGAATCGGATAATGGGCTAGAAAAAACCAGGCACTTATGATTAAACACGATGCAAACATGGTCGTTGATGTACGCGAATCGACGTTCGGCAAAGTGTTGGTAATATTGGACGATTACACGAAATTTTCGTACAATAGATGAGAAAAGCTGATGAAAGAGGACAAAAGACGTACAGAACGTTACGCTATGTAATGTAGTCATTTACAGAAGAAAAAATTTTAAGCCAATATTTCACTTAATTCGGTGTCATTTTTTGTGTAGAATATGCTTATATCTATTTTTTTTCAGTTTGTTACCTTGTTGTCGGTAATTATTTTACCCGGTTTGCCATTAATCATGGCTACGTTTGCTACAGGTAATTGGTAATTGACCTTACCGGGTGGTCGATGTATTCTTAGCTCGGCACAGAAAAATAAGACGACATCGCTACACGACTTCTACCTTTTTATTCCGAAGCTTTATTCTCATTATTTTGATATACACCATTAACTTCTTAATGTTTTACAGCAGTTTTATATCTGGCGGTATTGTTTCTTTTTCATTCTATGCTTCCTTTTAACCTACCAGAATACGCCGTTCTTAAAAAATAAGGTAATTCTTTAATTCCATCATTCATCTTCGTTTTCGTGGGTTTTTTTTCACGCCCTTCCCCTCGTATTTCATTCGACGTTCTAACGTCGTCACGTATAGAAACGCGCCACTTTATGGGAAAATGAAGTTGTGTAAATATTACCGGCGTTGATTTATTTTCGATTTTTGTCGCTTACTTTCTCCATGCATCCTTCGAGTGTTTTTTTTTCCGACGCTTTGTTCGATATAATTTCAGGCGCTGAAAGGTTAACGTTCGTCGTAATCCTCGTGAATCGAATTATTCGTCGAATACGCGAGTAGCTGAGTAGCTGGAGCTGGTGCGAGACGTGGCGAAGTAACTGTTCGATTTGTAGGCGGACAAAATTTTCAACGGGAAATGGTAATGTTGGAATATACGGCTGTGTGGAAGAAATGATATGCATATTAGAAAAAGACTGGATACTGCGTAATTGGTGGTTGATTTCATGAGTGTGTGTGACACCAGCACTGCTACGGTAGAATATTGTAGGTTAATAGGGGAGGGGGCGCTTGAAAGGAAACTTCGATGATTGAAAGGGTACAATTTTTTTGAGGAATAAGTCCTAAGGAACACATTAGAGTGAAAATCGGAAAAACCAAGTCGAGGGCTCGCCCCAAATGGAGACATTTTTGGTAGACAGATGTTACAATATGAATTTTGAAGGGGAAGGGGGTGGATTTACAAAAAACCTGATAACTAAAAATGTTTCTCGTGAAATTTCCTACATATTGAATTATTAACGTTATTCTCATACGATGCGACGTTGACGAGAAAAAACGTGAAAAGTAAATTTTATCCCATATTTGCCATTTTATCGAGCAAATGTGGGAGATTTTTCTATGTTCTGCGTACAAGTCGAGATGTACAGTAATTTGTTTATGAAAAAAATGATAATTACGAAGAAGGTTCTTATTTATCTGATTTTTACTTTAACATGTTCTCATTAGACATCACATGTGACTCATGACCATGACACTTCACTACGACAATGACTTGTCATCCATGAGATCTTATGATTACACGAAAAAAGTACGACATTTTTCGTTAAACGCCAGTATACAACGCGTTACATGTTTTGAGAGCGACAAAATAATCATCTGACATGTCATAACATGTCATTACCATGCCGATCACTGTGACATGTTCATATACAGTATGTACATTATCATGACAATGCCTCGACATATCATCATAACATGATCATGTCGTATCATCACGACAATGACGTGTCGTCGTGACATGTCTATGACATGTCACATGATATGATCACATGTCACTCATAACCATGTCACGTCACCGTGACAATGACTCGTCATCATATCATGACATTACGACATACCACCGTGATATGATCACATGTCACTCATGACCATGACAATGACTTATCATCTATGACATGTTATGATTATGCCAAAAAAACGACATTTCCCCTTTAAACGCAGATATACAACGTGTTACACGTTTTGAGAGCGACAAAATACTCATCTGACTTGTCGTAGCATGCCATTACCATGTCTATCATTATAGCATGTTCATGTACTGTACGTCATCGTGACAACGCCCTGACATATCACCATAACATGATCATGATGTATCATCACAATAATGACATGTCGTCGTGACACACCCATGGCATGCCACATGACATGATCACATGTCACTCATCACCATGACATGTCACCAAGACACCACGACAATGACTCATCATCATATCATGTCATTGGACATGTCATTACGACATACCACCGTGATATGATCACTTGTCACACATGAACATGAAATGTTACCATGTCGATGAGTCGTTATCTATGACATGTAATGATGAAATGAAACTATGTATCAAAATTTCTTAGGGATTTCGGAGTTGAAGACATAAAAATGTCAGAGAAACGTGTGCAATCAAATCGGCAGGTAGAGGGGAGAGGTGTGGTTTACTTCAATGTGGGGCTCCCCGACTCTATGACTTATTTCTACGACGTTTAGAATATTTAAGGGTTTTTTCAGTTTAAATTTGTTATTCGAGTAGAGAACAACTCGGGTAAATAAATGATATATTGGTCTCAGTCAGTGCCCTTTGAGAGAGAAGCAAAGGAAGGGTGTGCCCCGGGGCTGACTTCCTCGAAAGGCTCGAATACAGGTAATTTTCCCTCATTTTGTTCAGAAAAAACTCAAATGCTGGCATACTTCCCCTACATCATTCATTTCCAAATTGGGAAGGGGGCACACAACCATTAACTGTGGACCCGTTCTTAGTGTTATTATTCTCAGCAAATTTAACAGTAAGAAATTACACAAATATTTCCCAACTCATATGCACCTTAGCTTCATCTTCTTCGACTTCGTACCAGATCGTACGAATTTCGAGTCTTCGCTTTCTACCAAATTATTCCGCTTGTCTACCGTACACGTTAATTATGACGAATTTACTTTGTATCTCGTAAAAAAAAAGTCGACCAATCGTTCTCATTTCGCATTCGCATACACATATAATTCGCGTTACAAACAAAAGATAATTTCCGACGCGAAAAACAACGTCGCGATTACGAAGAGCCGTCTACGGAATAAATTAGACTCGAAGAAGAAGAAAAAATACAGAAAGATAAATTATTGAAATGATCATAAGCTAAAAGTCAAGTCAAAGTAAAGGGTAATATAATGACTTCAACCTCTACGTATTAGATACGCCTTACTACAACGTGTATTAATATACCGGCGGCTGTTGAATCGTTTTTTTTTTCTTCCTTTTGTTGCGTAGAAATCTTAAAACGTGCATATTTCCGTAGCAATCATTTACCGCATTTCCTTCTGTATTAAACCGTCTCAATAAGAACATCTCTGTTTTTATACGTTTAATCGGTAATGTATGTGTGAGTTTTTTTATTGTATTTGTGCGTATCGAAGTGCTCCTTCGACATGAAATCGTTACGGAGGCGCGTTCGAAAGTCGAAGTGGAGGATTGAAATTTTCAATGTTGGGATGATGTAACATGATGAAATCTTAACATTTTATAACGCAGCTTGAAAATAAAATTAAGGAAAAAACCGATTTGCAATATTGAAGGACTACTAGTCCAGTAAAAATAACTTTGAATGATGCAAATCGGAGGAAACAGCTGAATTTTTTTTATAGCTCAATTTCCATGTCCCGATCACGAATCCGAGGAGTCCCCTAGGGTGCCGGGTGTGCGTTCTCCTCTATTGCTGATTTTAGCCCCCCAATTTCGGTTTTTGCCCAATAACTTGAAAAATATTGATCGTAATGCAATGGCAGTTTTATGATTATGTAATCTTCGAGAGATTCCAATTTGGTTGAAATTCTATTGAATATGTTGTGAAACCATTCTATACAAATTTTTAGCCCCCAACTCGCCCCCAAGCGGAGCTGTACCCTTCAAATTGGGATATTTTTTTTTCGAAAAAAACGTATTTAACATGATAGCCGTTTTCTTTGTGACCTCATCACGTCAGAACGTGCGAACCGTATATCGTTAAATTTTGATCATAGTAAATTACCGGTAATTATCGTAAATACGGAAAGTTAATGATAAGTTACCGAAAAACCGTTAATTTATGGTAAATCTTGATCAGTTACTAATGGTAAATCAACATTAAATTACCGTGAATTGGTGGTAAAATACACAAAATGACGGTGAATTACTGCAAATTACGGTTGAATCATTGTAAATTACCGGTAAATTACGTAAATTTAACTACTGGTAAATTACAAAAATTACCGATAAATTACCACAAATCACTGGTAAATTACCATAAATTACCGGTAAATTATTACAAATCACCGGTAAATTACCACAAATCACCGGTAAATTACCACAAATCACTGGTAAATTACCATAAATTACCGGTAAATTATTACAAATCACCGGTAAATTACCACAAATTACCGGTAAATTACCACAAATTACCAGTAAATCATCACAAATTACCGGTAAATCACCATGAATTACCGGTAAATTACCAGTAAATCACCATGAATTACCGGTAAATTACCATAAATTACCGGAAAATTATCATGATTTACAGTTAATTACTACAAATTACCGGTAAATTACCATGAATTACCTGTAAATTACCACAAGTTACAAGTAAATTACCATAAATTACTGCAAATACTGTGAACTTACGGTAATTATTGCAACTCATCAAGATTGTATCGTAAAATAATATTTGCAACAATTTTGCAGTCATTCATCTTTTTGTAATAACGGTAATTTACCTCAACTGCCAGAAGCTTCTGATTTAGATCTCAGCCAAAAGGCCGAGAAAACTTTTGTAACATCGACTGCGATTGAGAGTAGTTACGAATAGAAAAAAAGAAGCGATGTGGGGGGGGCGAGGTTCGGTGTTGAAGCCCCCAACTAGTGAAGCTACGTCTCATATAAGGTTAAGTTTTTTTCATCCCACATCGCTAAAATCGCTGAAATCGAGCGTAAAGGATGAATATTTCGTGGACACCTGGTACTTGAGTGCACGGCGCATCGGTGCACCGTATCGACAAGATCAATTATCTAGTTTGAACGACAGCCGACGAAAATTTCTTTATCAGGACGCGTAAAACACCGCCCGACGGATAAATAAGCTGTTTACGAGCGTCGGTAATGATAAAATATGAATAAAAATTCACAATAAACTCGATTACTATTTACTCGACGGTGCGCGTTATTTATTAAACATCCAGTCAACACGAATTTAACCGGCTTCAAGGTGATGCATTGTTATGCTGCGCCAAGAACGTTGTCATGAACGAGATCGTCACCTGACAGAATCGTATGCGTAGGGATAAACGATTACTTGAGAAGTCGTAGGTTGCGGAGATTTCATTTATGTGAAAAAATACTAGCTACATAAGTACTCGAACCGAACGTATGAATCATTAAAATTACACACGACCGGTGCCATGCTCCGGTACGAATTTTGATCATGATAGGAGTTCCTTATCAGGTCGTCGATTAAGTTTAACCTTTCGACACTACGTCTAATTACCATATAACAACCTCAGTCGCCGAAAAATGTCGTTTTACGACAATAGATTTTTATTATTAAATTTACATTTTTATTCGATACAGAAATTCGTAACAATTACGTCGATTCCGTTTCCCTTGGCATGTTCGTCGTATCCATTACATGTCGAAAAATGGACTACGTCGATAAGTCAAGCTGGGCTTCGCACGTCGCAAATTAACCACGTTAAACCAGTAGGAAAAACCTACATGTAAAATTTAGATGCATTTGTATGCCAACTATCTACATCTCGATATAACCATTTCCTTCTGATGCCATTTCTAGTCTATCAAGGTGTAGCGCAATTACGCCAACGAAATTCGTTAAATCTGCGCCGAAATTTTAATGTACTATAAATCTCAGTCGTGTTTTCTCGATACACATTTCTTGTGTGACATCGCGCTGAGAGAAAAAAAAACGGAAGTTGCGGGTATCTAAACAGCCATATTTCCTGGCATCTCTTCTCATATTGTGAATCGTATACGGGAAATTATAACAATGTGAATCGTATATTTAACACGATTGTAACACCGGCGATACGCGATTTTCTTCGAGATGTTCAATTCTTTAAATGTCGTATAATGTAGCGCGGAAATCGTATTTCGTATGGAATTACACAAAAAAGAAAAATAGTACTTTGCCGGTGAACTACGGCTCATGGTGTAATATACCTGTTAATTAGGAAAAATGGACTCGTCGTCGGGAAACCGTAACCTTTGGACTTCGCATTTAATGATATACCTAGTCATTCACCATGAACAAGTATCCACATTTTTACATGAATTTTTCCACCGATGGCGACAAAAAAAAAACACCGTTAAAATGAAAAAAATCGCTAGCGACAATAGGCTTCGCTGATAATACACCTGACACGTTCTAATTCGATAATGTCCAGTTTCTTTGGTTCTTCGGTGATCACAATGGAATCTTAGTTGAACTTGTATGTCGTTTTGTAAATTATTCCTTCTTGGAATTGATTTTTTACTTGTTCGCGATAATTGGACTATTTATGAAGATTCTCAAATTAATTTATGTGATTTTTTGTTTACAGATGTGAATTTACTAGATTTTTCTTGCTGCGGAGCTACAAGAACTGAGGAGAAATTATGGTGCTAGTTTTCATCAGGTAGGATTTTTTTTAGTTGAATTTGATTCGTAAGTTTGCTGGTAAAACAAACCAGAAATATTCATTTTGAGGTATTTTTGTAAAGTTGAGAGAAAATTTCTTCGTGCAAAAGTTATTGCAAATTAAATGAGGAACATCTTTTGTAATGAACAATTTTTCATATCTTCTCAAATTCTGCCTCAATTTTGCCAAATTGTCAGCGTCGTTTATGAATTTCTCGGTTTGGGCTTTTTTGCGAGACTTGGGGTTACTTGATTTTTGAAACAATTATCGGAAATTAAGTGAGAAACATTTCTGAGATTATTTCTTCGTATTTCCTCAAATTTCATCATATTTTCGCCATGTTGTTGGAAAATAACTCGATTGGGGCGTTTTTGTGAGACTTCATTGGAGCGACATGAAAAAACGATTTTTCAAACAAGTTGTTGGAAATTGAATATTTTTCGTGGTCAAGTTTTTTTTCATATCTTCTCAAATTTTGTTACAATTTCGCTAAATTGTTAGCTTCACGAATGAATTTTTTCAATTGAAGTGTTGTCGTGAAGTTGAGAGTAACTTGGAGAAAAATTTTTGAAACAAAAATCGTTGAAAATTGAACGAGGAACATTTTTTATGAGCATTTTTCTCATATCACCTGAAATTGCGTTACAATTATTGTCACCATCACGAAGGAAACTACAAGGATCAGTGTCTCAACGAAAAGGTGGGGGGGCAAAGGTACTGACAACGGAACCTCTCGAGGTGTTCGGCTGGGATTTGAATAGCAGTTGGATTTTTGGAAAGAGCATGTGGAAAAACCCTCAGAACCAAAATTTTAGCTCCTCAAGTTGATTTTTCGATTTTTGACGAATTTTTGAAATTTGAAATTACAAAATTTTTATTAAAAATGGAGACCTGAAAAAAAAATCTTGAAAAGTAATTTTGAATCGCGCATGATGAAGTGTCAATGTTCTGACTCTCTAAATAATGAAAAATTCCTTTTCTAAAGAATTCCGAGAATTAGCATTTTAAAACAGATTTTTTGGATCGTGAGAGGGGGGGGGGTGAACGTCGTTCAATTTTCAAAAATTTTCAAAAAACCGCCAAATCGTAAAATTGCTCTTGAATTTTGGTTTGTTTTACCTTCAAATTGATGAAAAAATTCCGTGTAATTTAGAAATTTTTTTATCACTCGAATGAAGGCATATTTCTTATTTGCATTCCGAGTAAAATAACCTAAAAAAATAAATATAAGTAAAACTGTAAATAAATAGCTACGTACTCACAAGCATCAGGAATCCGCTAAATCACCTGAAACAGAAAAAATAAATTATAAAAAAAAATTAATCTAAAATTCTATTTACCATTCTGCATAAATAATTCAAATTTTAGGAAAACGAATCAATTCGCTTTTTCCAAAACGAACGACATTCCGGAATACGAGCGCTTATAGGTGCAAAATTATATAACATTTTCGTATACTAATTTAAAAACAACATATCTCGAGGAAAACTTTTATAAAAATTGGTACCGTAGAATTAATTTGTTTATTTTTAACAAAAATTTGTTGAAATTTCCAGCTCGAACTCGTTCTACGATTTCGCTTGCATCGTGTACAACCTCCATAAGTAATTCCAACGCAAACATCGCTATTGTTAAATTGATGAATGAAAAATAGGCGAAAAATCAGAAGTGGAACGAAAGAGCGAGAAGTAACTAGATTATTGTATAATTTGAAAAACGTTTATACGCGTAATACAATTCATATAGAGTGATACCTTTTTGAATAGCTGTTACAGCATATCACACCACACATTGTGTTCGACTGAGCCGCAAATCGAGCATTAAGACGTTCTAGTTTTTATTAAAATATATCAAAAAACCCCACACGTTTTAAATTGAGCGATGAAAATATCATAAAAATGAACTTTAAAAGTTAAAGATTTGGGCGAGGCTGACAGTATTCGGATAAAAAGCATGAGGTAGTTAAAATACGTGGAGAGATCCCTATATACTGTGAAAAAAAAATAAAAAAAAAACGAAAGAAAAGAAAAAAAAGGTTTAGCGAGGGAATGAATTAAGAAAAAGAAAAATGTAAAAAGACGGAACTGAAGGAAAGAAGGGAATGAGCGAAGAATTTTAATTTCACTTGAAAATGAAGAGAAAACATTTTAACAGAAATAAGATGACGACGAACGGTAATAGTAATGAGTGAAAAAAAGAAAAGAAACCGTCAGAAAGAGAAGGAATAAAATGATAGAAAGAGAAGGTGGAAATTAGAAATGTGACATTCTACGTTTTTATTCGGTGGGAATATCGGATGGAAAAGGGTGGAAAAGAAAGCAAACGAAAGAGATGATCGGGAGAAGGTGGAAATGCTTCTGTAAAAGCCCGTCTCTTAAAACTAACATATAACCCTGTTTTAAATGCCTTATTCAAACCTTCATGAATATATTTTATTCGTTTTTCCCGTTTCTTTTACTTTATTCCAGTTCCGCTTTATCCGTATTTTTCATGTTTTACTTTCCCGTATAGAAACACGTTTCCGTTCTCGAGTTTTTTAAAACGATTAATGGAAGTATTTCGATGAAAAAATAATCATATTGTTTTAGGTGGCGAAAAAATACTAACTGAGCATTTCGATACGTTTTGAACGAAAAGTAATCTATAGTTTTGCTGGATATATTTTGTTTCAAAATGTAAGATAATTTTTTCATTGTAGGCGAGCACCAAGAAAGCAAAGAGGGACTAGGATTTTTGGCGAAAAAGTGCCTATGAGGATACTCTCATTATCGTATTGAAGCACTCCATGAGGAATCTTGAGGAGTTTTTTTCTTAGTGAAGGGTTTTAGCCCCCTCAAAATGAGTTTTTTCGTGATATCTCGATAACTAGAAGAAATATGCAAAAAAGTTTAAATTCAAAAAGTTGCTCTTTCCAATTTCCTACAATTTTTGTCTCAACACTTTTCACCTTGGATCGAGCTTTTATCGATTATCAATTATTTTCACTATATTTGTCCGATTTACAAGTGGTTATTCCTTGTGAGAACGGCTTTGTGAGGATTCAAATGAACCGTGGGTAAAAATCATAAGAACAGGAGTTGTGCAGAATCAAAAAAGGAACATTTTTTGTTATGTAGATCTTTCTCATATCTCTTTACAGTTTTAAGTTTTTGAAGAAATATCATATTCACTGTTTTCGCTTCAAAAGCACCCTTTATGGAAAGAGCGTATTTTTTGGACCACTGATTGAATTGAGGTAAAAAATACCGGGACAAAAGTTGAAGGAAATTGAAGGGGGAAAATTTCTCGTTATGTACAGTTTTCTCATCTTTCTTCACAGTTTCTCAAATTATTTGAAGAAATCTCACTCGCTGTTTTTGCTCTAAAAACACTATCCCTTATTAAAGTGCAAAATTTGTGGGTTAGTGATTGGTCTGAGGTAAATAATGTTGAGACAAAATTTTAAGGAAATTGAAAGAGGAGCATTTTTTGTCATGTACATTTTTTTCTTTTCTCCTCAAAATTTCGAGTTATTTGAGGGAATCTTATTCACTGTTTTTGCCTCAGAAACATCGTTTCCAATAGGAGCAAAACTTATGGGCCAATGATTGGCTGGAGATGAAAAATGTTGAGACAAAAATTGAAGGAAATTGAGGGAAGAACATTTTTAGTTATTTGCATTTTTTTCGTATCTCCTCAAAATTTCGAGTTATTTGAGGAAATCTGATTTGCTGTTTTACCTCAGGAACATCGTTTCCAATAGGAGCAAAATTTATGAGCCAATGATTGGCTGGAGATGAAAAATGTTGCGACAAAAATTGAAGGAAATTGAGGGAAGAACATTTTTAGTTATTTGCATTTTTTTCGTATCTCCTCAAAATTTCGAGTTATTTGAGGAAATCTGATTTGCTGTTTTACCTCAGGAACATCGTTTCCAATAGGAGCAAAATTTATGGGCCAGCGATTGGCTGGAGATGAAAAATGTTGAGACAAAAATTGAAGGAAATTGAGGGAAGAGCATTTTTAGTTATTTGCATTTTTTCGTATCTCCTCAAAATTTCGAGTTATTTGAGGGAATCTTATTCACTGTTTTTGCCTTATAAAATACCACCTCTTATGGAAATGAAATTTATGGACCAGCCGTTGGTCCGAGGCAAAAATTGTTGAGATAAAAGTTGTAGAAAACCAAGAAAAGCGCACTTTTGAATTTGAACTTTTTTTTATATCTCTTCAAATTTTCAAGATACTCTGACAACGTCATTTTGAGGGTAAAATCCCCAACGAAGGGAAATTTTTCGAGACTACGTATGGGGCATTTTAACGCAACGGAGAGGGGGCTCTCCTTAGACGCGCTGTTGTAAAAATCACGACATCGGGCAATTCCCCCTTAATCTCGGTAATTTTTTGGAATTCCATCCACACCGAAATTTAAAAATCACGCGAAATTTTTCAAGTGTAAATATGAAAACGAATTACCCACGTGAAAAATCTTGCTCAAAAGGCTACACGACTAAACCTTATATACGTTTTTGTTAATTATTCATTGTTCTTAGCGCCTGGAAACATCTAGAAGGATAATCCGTTTCTGCTTTACGACAATCGAAAGGATTTGAATAAAATGTTAAACCGACAATAAGTAGGATTCCGACATTAGTTAAAATTGTTTCAAGAAACAGCACGAGAAAAGTTAGTTAACAAGAGTCTAAGGACTATCGAATTGTGACTAATGCTTCTAACAAAGCGAGAAAGGAACATTTGAACTTAAAGCTTTATTCGTTAAAAACTAGAGACATTCGCTATGTCAAGAAAGGACCTGGAAATCAGATCAGAAATGCGGTAAATTCCTCGAATGTCCTTTCCTTATGTCGACGTAGTTGTTGTTACTGCTGTTGTTGTTGGAACGGTGTAAAAGTTTAAAGCCGGAGAAATGGAAGTTGTGGGTATAACGGTCCCTGTCTGACCGGTGGGCTGGTCCGCCACTAAAGCTTCTGTTATATTGCTGCGGCGCTGTTTTATCTCTAATTAGAATAAGAAAGATAGAGCAAGAGGTTTGCAAGTTTAGAACAAGACAGAGAACTCCCACGTGTCTTAAAATGTTTCTTCCTTCTATCAAAACCGCCGTCGGACCCCGCTCCGTCTTATTAAAACATGCCTATTGCTACCCTCTTAATCGATATACATATGCATGTTAGAAAGTGTGGCGTAGGTGATGTATATACTTGTGTATGTGCCACTGACCAATGCTTTTGTGAAGCCGAATTTACACGGATGTAGCGTAACGTCGAACGGTTCCGTCTTAATCCGAAATTTTAATACCTTTTTATCGCGTAATATTATGCATGTGCATAATGGAGCTATTATTTTATCGCTTTAGGCCAATATTTACACGAATCTTTAAACAATAGGATATTCGTATTGTTCGACATTTTAAAACCATGTTATATTTACCATCGTCTATTAGGTGTTTTAAAACAACTCAACATATTACAATTGTTCTTCACATGTCATATGACTCGAATCGTATACAAATGCGCAAACTCGATGGCGACAATTCGCCGAAAAAAATTCATAAAAAAGCGTTTTAATTATTTCGTCAACAATAAAGAACCTCTTCGCGTTCGCAACGATTAATACGTATCTGAATTTTTCGAAACGATTAATGAGCTCATTTTTTACGGCGTCAGGTTATGCTTCGACGTTCAACTTGGCTCGATATAAAACGGGGAGAATTTCAAATTTAACTTTAAGAAGCTTATTTTTTCCCTCATTTTCGATAACGTCGAAAGCTATTCGTTTCAGCGTTTTTTCTTACAATTCAAACCGAATGTTTTGCATTTAGTTTTGGACGATTAAAATATTTCTCCGGCGAAATTAAATTATACGTCGTGAAGTTGACACGAATATTTTCAAATCAAAACTCCGCCTTCGTTACTAATTGTAATACGAGATTTGAAATATGTTCGAGGTTTTGTGTACTTTTAACGTGGTATTTTCAAATGGCGGTTTCTTTGTGAGTCTAATGTTGGTAAAATTTAAACAAAATGTGGGGAAATTTTTGCGCGAAAAATTACTACTTTTTTATAATTTTAAATAGAACAACGAAAAGCTATTTACAGTAAAAATCGATATATATTTTTGTAACGTAGGTTTTAACCCTCTAAAACCAGTCTTTTGTTTGTATCTGCGTAAAAACCGGTTTCACGGGGAAAATACCCCAGTTCAAAATTAAAACCCTGTAAATTCTTTATAAAACGCGTGAAAAAATAATCGATGTCATTGACCCGGATTTCGAGTTATGTATGATTTAAGAAAAAAATCCTGTAAATTTCAAGCAAAATTACCCTAAATTTAGTTTTTCGCTGTCAATTTTAATAAAAACTGTGACTTTTTGTTGGAATTTGTCTGAAATAAAATCAAAGTGCGCTGAATTCTGTATAAATCATGTAAATAAAAATTTGATGTCGTTGAACTGGATCTCGAGGAGTTATGTACGAGTAAAAAATCATCTGTTTTTTGGATTTTTAACGAAATCTGAATAAATTTGATTTTTTGCTTTTAACTACAACAATAATTGATTTTTTGTTGAAATTTTTCCAAACCTAATTAAATTGTAAATTCTTTTAAAATTTTGTTGTAATTTGGTTTTGTATACTTTAGGATTTCCGACGAAGGTTTCTCAGACTAATTTTACGTAAGAAATAGCTCAGTCCAAAGTTAAAGCCTATGAAATTTCCTGCAAATCGCTAATTAGAAAAACTCGGTATCGGAGTTTGTTTTCTAATCACAGCGCAGCTATTGATGGAGCTCTGTGATTGTTTTTCCACTTGGTTAGTCTGGGCAAATTTTAACAAAAAATTAGTTTTTATCGTAGTTTTGAGCAAAAAACTAAATTTAATTGCTTAAAATTCCCAAAAAAAGTTGATTTTTTAATCACAAAAATAGGTTACGAAAGTAGTGAAAAAGTAGTAAATTTTGTGAAAAAAGTTATGCAAGAATAAAAAAAACCGAAATAGTTTTGAAAAGATTACACAAAAATTGGTCATTTCTGATGAATTATTGGCAATTTTTTATGTATTGGCAGCACTGATAGAATATGTGACGTCATGTACTTTTTTTTTCAATAAGCATATTATGTATTTGTTTTTTTACAATACAAATTTGATTTTTTTTTAAATACAAATTTTCTTCTAATCTGTAATTTGACCTCGTTGTTGGGGTAAAGAGGAAGGGGTGGGTGAAGATGAGAGATTTTCTAAAATTTGGTAAAAAAGTAGTGAAAAAAGAGTGAATTTTGACAAAAAGGCATTTCAAAAAGGAAAAAATCCGAAATATTTTTGAAAAAATTACACAAAAATTGGTCATTTTTGATAAATTATTGGCAATTTTTTTTGTATTGGCAGCACTGATAGAATATGTGACGTCATGTACTTTTTTTTTTCAATAAGCATGTTATGCATTTGTTTTTTTACAATTCAAATTTGATTTTTTTTATATACAGATTTTCTTTTTATCTGAAATTTAACCTCGTTAAGAGGATAAAGAGGGGGGGGGGGGGGGGAAGATGAGAGATTCTGAAAAGTTTTGTAAAAAACGATAGTGATTTTTCAAAAAGGAAATCCGTCAGATACCCTTAATCAAATCTCTGCTCATCCTTTATTTCACGAGTTCGAGGCCATTTTCAAGCTAGATCGACCTCACTATTGCGGTGTTTTCATACACGAAGCTAAACAAATCCAAAAGAAATCTCAATCCTTTCGCAAATTAACTTCATCGAGAAAGTAAAATCCACGAGAATAAAACCGAACAATGAATCTTTCCGAAATTCATCTTCCAAAAATACTTTTACACATCTAACACGAAATTAAACCTCAGCCGAAAATGAATTCGGAAAAAGCAAAATTGAAAGGCGCAAATCACCTAAAAAAAAAACATCGACGCGACTTTTTTCATTTATAAACCACGACGAAGAAATTATTTCACGAAAAAAGGAAAAAAAAATCACCAAGATGAAATAGTGTTATCGGCTATCGATGTGGAAAAAATGACGAAAAACAACGAAAAAAAAGGGCTTTGTATAATTTAAAAAGTTAGAATATACATTTTCATTCACTGGCCTCGTATAAAAGCTACATAATTACAAAGAACATAGCGTTATTGGTACGCGTGTGTGCGTGTGTTTTCGATTGCCTAACTTTGACTATTTTCCTTAAGTACTGCCCCTTCAGTGCCAATTCCTTTAATTCCATCAACCCTTTTCCTTATCTAACGACTTAACGTTACCCTGCACCGTCATTATCCGCAACCGCCGCTTTGTACATTAAAATAGTTTGTCCATACGTGGCGGTATAAAATTACACAATTTTATAGAATAATAATGGAATTTACCCTTCGTAAGCAAACATCACGTAAAGTATTCGATTTTTTTACGCGGCTTAAGTGCACCGATATGGTATGTACGCAGTAATATTTGAAATGAGTGTGCGGTGACAATATGAGGGTGAATTATGCATGCGAATGGTTACTCTCTGTAGCACTGTACAGTGTACACAAACATACATGTACATCGATATCGCTATATACGTGTAATTTCACAAGTTTGTTTCTAATTATAACTTCGTAGGTTGTATTTCTTATAATTCAATGCGCAGCGGAATATTTCGCTAATTATATGTACAAATACATACTACATCGTACAACTGTACACGGGATAAGCGCTGGTACTTCTTTGAATTAACAGTAAAATGACGACCAATTTTGGCTCATTTTTTTCTATTTTTTTTTAAATAAATTAAATAAAAAACATAACGAGAAAGTTTTGAGATATCGTTATTTCTTCTCACAATTTTTTTGATTTTTTTTTTGAGTAAAATTGAAGTAAACGAAATCCAAACCACAGAGGGAAACAATTTTGAAGATTTTCGATTATTTAAAATAACGTTATTTCTCGTTAGACGAAAAAATATATCATTTACATATTTTTTTCACGTTAAATAACGTTGTATTGGAAAAATGAAAATAAAGAAATTGTAAAAAGAGGGTATCTAACAGGTAGTGAAAGTAGTGAAAGTAATGGACTTCGTCAAAAAGTAGTGCAAGAACTAAAAAAAAACGAAGACACGAAATATTTCTGAAAAATAACAAAAATTGCTCATTTTTGATAAATTGATAATTTCTTATGTATTGGCTGCACTGTCAGAGTATATGACGTCATATACTTCTTTTTTCAAAAAGCATATAATGCGTTAATTTTTTTATATTTTTTCATTAATACAGATTTTTTTTTTCAAATCTGAAATTCGAACTCGTTGATGGAGGAGGGAGGAGGGGGTGACGAAGAGAAGAAGTGTTTTAAAAAAATTGAAAAAAAACGAAGACGCGAAATATTTTTTTTAAAATAACACAAAAATTGCTTATTTTTGATAAATTGACAATTTCTTATGTATTGGCTGCACTGTCAAAGTGTGTGGTGTGACGTCATGTACCTTTTTTTTCAGTAAGCATATTAGGATTGTTAATTTTTTATAATTAAAATTTGTTTTTTTTTAAATACTGATTTTTTCTAATCTGAAATTTGTCCTTGTTGATGGAGGAGGGAGGGGAGGGTGACGAAGAGAAGTTAAAAAAAAATTTTTTAAAAACGAAGACGCGGAATATTTTTTTAAAAATAACGCAAAAATTGCACATTTTTGAAAAATTGACAATTTTTTATGTATTGGCTGCACTGTCAGAGTGTGTGACGTCATGTACTGTTTTTTTCTTTAGTAAGCATATTACCAACGTTGATTTTTTTATTATTAAAATTTGATTTTTTTTTAAATACTGGTTTTTTCTGATCTGAAATTTGACTTAGTTGATGGAGGGGGAAGGAGTGATGAAGAGGGGAGATTTTTGAGAATTTAGTAGAGAAGAAGTGAAGAAGTAATGATTTTTCAAAAGGAAAATCCGTTAGATACCTTGAAAAACACTTTTTTTTACAACTTTTTTACATGACGTCACTGAAGAAAACATTTTTCGAGATTTTTGGGTGACATAGGTGAGAGGGGGGAGTGATAGAAAAACCAAACGAAAAACTAAATTTGTGTTCCTGAAACTGTTCGAGTATTCGTTTAAATACGGTAAAATGCCAAATTTTCGTGTTATTTGAGCTGGAGAAGGGCCAGGGAGAGGGGCTGCATCGAAAAATTATCGCGAAAATTGTGCTCTACGCCGTTGGAAATCTCCATTTATATGATAAAATCGGAGAAATCATCTTGATCAAGTGAAAACCGTTGTTGGTTTTAACGATGCGGGAGAATTTTCCCGGTTTATTTCAATTAACGAGTCTCTTGTACACATTGAGAAGGCGATCTCGCAAGTTAGGGTCAATTTCGCTCTGGAGTCTGATCTTTAGACGTCAACCGAAGCATTGACGCGCCAATAGGTCTCCTCGATGGTTGATATTTACCTGCGAATTGAACTTCCCTCGATAAACGAATTTGTAAGATGCTGAGGAACATATTCGAATGGTTTCTCTATCCGGCGACGCGAGATAGGGTGAAAATCGGTTGGAATACCCGGAAAACTTTTTTTTTTGTTTTTCGACACCTCGCATACGAACTGGCACGGTAAATTTAGCAATTTACAAGAGTGTAGATTCAACACGAAGCAAAGCTTGAAATCAACGTAACAAATACCATCTCGCGGAAAGGCGGTTTTCAAAAGAAAAACAACTTCAAACTAAACGTCAAATGCATCACACGACAATGCAACACGTCTATCTTCCATTCACGTAATAACACCATCGCTTCGAAAGTATAATTCTTATTTGATGCATATAGAGTTGGCGAAACTACACGAACAATTTACATACAACGATGACTAAGCAAAACCATCACTATACACATTAGGTATACCAACAAAGAACACATACATTATCTACACATATTTAATCTCCATTAAATGCTTCGCAGCCTCTCGTCGAAAAAAAAATCTAAACGAGAGAGAAAAGAAACAGTAATAGAAAAAACATACGAATTTTAAAGAAAGTAATCGACGCACGAATATATAGAGACGATTTCCGTATTCTTGATAATGCAATGAGGCGCGTCATCGTCTACGTTATGAGCAGAATTGATAGGTATTAAAGGTACATGTATATGTAGTAGACAATGTATTGATTAAATTAAACACTGTGGGTATATTTTCCCTGCTGGTGACTTGCAAATGTATTATCAACATGCATATATCGTCTGCTAAGGTAATATATCGTACACGAACCCGATAATACGTGGTATTTCTATTTTTCATCGATATAAAATTGAAATTTACCTCGAGAATGCGATTATACGTTTTCGAAATGAAAATAATTTCAAACGTACAATTATTCTCCGCCCTTCTTCGCGCTGTTTACACGCTTTGTTTTAAGATAAATTTACAACAAAAAAAAGAGGATACCGTCTAGAGCGTCGTTTATTATCGTACTCGTAATTAAGACTCGTTTCATTAAGAAAATTGATTTTCGCAAATTGCGGAATATTTTTCCCGATGAACGCGTCTTTTTTTCTTCGCCTTAAATCTACGATAATCGGGCGAATTCGCGTTGAATTTGGCGTATTTTTTTATTTATATTCGACGTGTGGCGGTGCAAGTGTGTTGGCTGAGGAGTGATTTTGTTGACAAATGAGAGAAGAGGGGGAAGTAGTTCTATTATAATGTCAAACAAAGTAGTATAGACTGTAGTACACTTTCGTGTTCTTTTTGTTCGTTTATCAAGTCGAAAATAAAGATAACAAAAAATTAACATGTCTAAAAGTAGTGATTTCAAAAATAGGTTATGAAAGTAGTGAAGAAATAGTGATTTCAAAAATCGGTTATGAAAGTAGTGAAAAAGTAGTGAAAAAGTAGTGATCTCTAAAATAGGTTTTGAGAGTAGTGAAAAATAGTGGTTTCAAAAATAGGTAATGAATGTAGTGAAAAAGTAGTGATTTCAAAAATAGGCTATGAAAGTAGTGAAAAATAGTGATTTCAAAAATAGGCTATGAAAGTAGTGAAAAAATAGGTAATGAATGTAGTGAAAAAGTAGTGGTTTCAAAAAATATGTTATGAAAGTAGTGAAAAATAGTGATTTCCAAAATAGGTTATGAAAGTAGTGAAAAATAGTGATTTCAAAAATAGTTTATGAAAGTAGTGAAAAAATAGGTAATGAATGTAGTGAAAAAGTAGTGATTTCAAAAAATAGGTTATGAAAGTAGTGAAAAATAGTGATTTCAAAAATAGTTTATGAAAGTAGTGAAAAATAGTGATTTCAAAAATAGGTTATGGAAGTAGTGAAAAATAATGATTTCAAAAATAGGTTATGAATGTAGTGAAAAAGTAGTGATTTCAAAAGTAGGTTATGAAAGTAGTGAAAAAATAGTGATTTCAGAAATAGGTTATAAAAGTAGTGAAGGAATAAAAAGATCCGAAATATTTTTTTAAAAATTACACAAAAATTGTTCATTTTTGATAAATTATTGACCATTTTTTATGTATTGGCAGCACTGATAGAATATGTGGCGTCATATACTTTTTTTGCAATAAGCATATAACGTGTTCATTTTAAAAAAAATTTAAATTTGATTTTTTTTTAAATACTGATTTTCTTCGTGTTCGTTGATGGGAGAAAGAGGGAGGGGTGGTGAAGATCAGAGATTTTCCAAAATTTCGTAAAAGGTAGGGGAAAAGTAGTGATTTTTCAAAAAGAGGAATTCATCAGATACTCTGCTTAGACACTCGGTACCGGGTGCTCAATCGATCTTAGCCCTCCTAATCATTTTTATTGCAAGTTGGTAACATTATTTGTTCACATGGATATACAAGTAATCAACGTTGCCAACCAAAAGTATTACACGGGTATCTCCGAAGATAGGTCAAGATTTATTAGACACCCAGTACTGGATGTCCAATTCATCTTATCCCACCAAATCACTTTTGTTTGCAGATTAGTAGTATGTATTTGCATAAATATAAATTAATCAGTATTGCCAATCAGAAATATTGCATGAAAAGTGCCAAAAAATCTTTCAGCCTTTATTATGTGCAAGCAATTTCTTCTTTTTTCTGTAAAATTGGGCAAAAATTTCTCTCGAATTAAGCACGTTTGCTTGAAAAATTAATTTATTTATATTTCACACACCTACAAAAATTTGAAAAGTGTTTCTGAGTGTGAGGTGAGAAGGGGGTACGTTAATGTTGAGAAATTTGAACGATAACACTTCCCCCTCTCTCCTTCCTTCGGTAATATTTAACGGTGATTTTAATAATCCCGTTGCGAATCGTGAAAAATCGATAATTTGCTTTTGAAAATCTCGATGTCAACATTGGAAGTGGGAGAGGGTTTCTATTTTTTACGAAATTTGGAAAAAATTTCTCGAAGAAAATCGCGTTTGCGAGATAAATTGATTTATATGAAATTTTGCACATGTAAAAAAATTGAAGAATTATTCGTATGTGTGAGTTTTGAAGAAGAATTTTAGGTAACGACTCCTCCCCTTCTCCTCAGTCCAACGATTTTCAAAAATTTTCGTTTTTAAAAAATTCTCACCAACTGAGCGGAAGAAGGGGAGGAGAAGGAAAGGCAAAAAAGAATTATGACGTGAACCGATCTGGGAAATATGTATCTCAGTAAATCCCAAACTGTGGCTTTGGTCCGGGATTTCTAAATTTTCGTTGTTGTATTTCTATAAAACACATTGATGTTTATTTGAATCATAAGTACATTTAATTACAATAAGTGGTTTGAATAACCGGTTTGTATCTATTTTTAAAATTATTATTTTATTTTTGAAGTAAGTGAAATGTTTTGGGGGCTGATTGGAGCCTCGCAGACTTAAGACACTCGCCGTATCTCAGACTAAATATTTTTTTTTAATTTTTCGCGATGATCGATCTTCTTAAAACATGGAGTCGACCCAAGTTCACCCATAACGTTGCGCGTATGCAGCGATTTTAAAATATTTAAACGTTTAAAAATCTATTATTATGGTAAATGTTTACTGTATCTTGTTTATTACTTTTGAAAGGTTTTGTTGGCGAGCATGAAACGTTACTCATTATACGCACGTTATGTTATAAAGCGCGCCATTCAAAAAGTTTTTCAAAGACAACAGCAAACCTGTATGTGTCTGTGCTTCTAGTCCTATTTTCATGCTGATCATAATTACACACGTATGTTATGCCTCGTATCGCAAGTCATCATCTCTAAAAGCACGTCGAACTAGGCGCGAATTTCATCATATACCACGAAGCATAGACGGCCAAAATTAAATTTTTCCCATTTCATAAATACTCACCACGAAGATCTTTTCAATTGAAGTGCGCTAAAATAAAACAGGCTTCATGTGCATCGAAGCCGAAATTAATCATAAACGCATCTCCTCGGTTAAACGCCTCTACCTTTTGTGTACCCCTATGTGAATGTATCAATGGTAAAAAGGGAAGCTAGTGTCACTGAACGTTTTATTTGTTAATCATTTCGCCCAAGTGTTTACCCGCAAACGGTCCATTCGTAAAGCTGTGAATCTTGCGCGAACTCAATCCGCGTTATAAATCTAGAATCTTTATCCTTGCGACCTAAGATTTTCATTGTTTTTCTTTTTAGCAGATTTCGTCGCGAAAATTTTCCGATTTATGCTTCTTGGAAGAAGTGCAAATTGTGTTTTTCACAAGATTTACCGTCTCAGTCACCGCTGGTGTGTTTTATATCTTCGGCGTAAATTCAAATTTATGCTTTTCTTCGTAGTCTGCTAAAATCCACGAATTTATCGGTGTTTGAAAACCAACAGATGAGTTGGAAAATAAGCGAGATAATTTTAGATATGTACGCAGGATGTGAGTGATTTGAAGAGATGAATTGAACGCGGAGGATTAGTGTAAGCGGAATTCAAAAAATTACGGAAATGAGGGATTTTGCGTAGAAGTGTCCAAGAGGATGCTTTCATTACTTTTTTGAAATATATGAAGATGCGAAAAATATTCCTCTTTTGATTTTCTACAATTTTCGTTTTGACGATTTTTACCTCAGATCGATCATTGGTTCCCAAAATTCGTTCCATGTCGGTAAAATGAGATTTCTTTTATTAACTCGAAACTGCGAGAAAATATGAAAAAACTTCAAATCACAAAAAATATTCCTCTTTTAATTTTCTACAACTTTTGTATCAACGATTTTTACCTCAGATCGATCATTGGTGCCTAAAATTCGTTTCATGTCGGTAAAATGAGATTTCTTTTAATAACTCGAAACTGCGAGAAAATATGAAAAAACTTGAAATCACAAAAAATATTCCTCTTTTAATTTTCTACAACTTTTGTATCAACGATTTTTACCTCGGATCGATCATTGGTTCCTAAAATTCGTTTCATGTCGGTAAAATGAGTTTTTTTTAATAACTCAAAATCGCGAGAAAATATGAAAGAACTTCAAATTACAAAAAATGTTCTTCGTTCAATTTTCTACAACTTTTATTTCAATAATTTTTTCCTACGTTCGACCACTGGACCACAAATTTTGCTTGAAAAATTACAAAATTCACCTTTTCGGCGCAACGTAATTTCAATGCTAATTTATTGCGTTTCCGAGTTGGAAAAATTATTCGTGAAATAAAACAACAGTATGATCATTAAGTTTACAGCGACGTAAAATCTTCGTAAAAATAACTCTTAAGATTGCGCTCATACGAGTTCGTAATAATGCAATTTTCACTTTTGTCATGCACGTAGTATTTTTTACATTTTGAGAAGGCCTTTCGATCGCTGAAACGATATTTTCAACGTGTTAGTCAGGGAGCCCACAAAGGGAACGGCGTCCCTGCTGGTTTGACAGGACATGTTTTTTTTTGAAAAAGGAGTCCTAAGGAACATATTAAAGTGAAAATCAAAAAATATATAAATTTTATCTATAATTAAATTTGTACCAGCAATTGCGGTTATGCAAATAATTTTTAACTAAAAAAATAAAATTTATTTTAAAAAAATGGTAATTAATTTTTAAAGGTAAAATTAAAAAAAAATAATTTTATTTTATTAAAATTTTTAGTTTTTTTATAAAATAAAATTAGATACTCTTTTATTTAAAAAAAAAAGTAAAGTGGGGCGACTTACAAAATGGCGGCGTTTTTGATCACTTTTCAAAAAAAACATGCAGGGGGTGTCGTTACCTTCACCTTTCTATGCGGGCTCCCCGATTATATAGAAGTAAAAAAAACGATAAAAATAGGAAAATAAATTTACCCGCGATGAAAAAAATTCAGACTACACTTTGGTTGTAATTTTCGTCAATCTTTTTTATTACAAAAAATTCATCGCGTATGAAATTCACACCTGTAATTATAATTTCAAAATTTCAAGTTGGGTTTGCTCGTCATACTTCGTTACGTAGGTTATTCTTTAAACTCTCGAGTAATTTTCAGAGCTTATTAATCCATCGAGAGGCTGAAAATTTCAATTTGATGTTTTTTTCTCGTCTGAAAATTTTCAACAAGTCTGAAAGTTGAAATTTTGGTTGATATTTGAATACCAAATGAGTTACCGAGTGAATTTTCGACGTTGCGAAAAAATTTCCCAAATTTATTCATCCGATGGGGTAAATTTTATTTGAAAGTCGCAAAAACCATTGTAAGTTTGATCTTTTGATTACACAAGATTTTTTTTCGTTTTTTAATTTCCATTCGAGATGGAATTGCTCGCAGAAATGGGTTAAAATAATATAAGATGGTTAATTACGCAAAGGACGGGCAATTCGCGTTTATATAGATAAAAAATTACCAACGGTTTTAATTCCGGTAGCTCGTTGCTTAAAGGATAAAAACACGTTTGCCATAGGTATAGGTGAATTTCATATTTCACATTTACATCGCAAATAAAAACTTGTAAAATGCTAATGTAAACATAAAATTTTAACACTTTAATTAACGTCTAATTTAAAACGCAACTCGAAATATAAATTTGTTCGCGTAAATACGCCATCTCGACGCGGACCACTTGAGCGAGCGAAACAAATTCATACTCGAGATTAAAAATTCCTTTCGATAAAGCAACGCAGATGATCACCGGTGTAATACGTGAATTTGCGATTATTTACAAATTTAAAAGAAATTCCTAATGTTGTTTTTATCCAATTAAGTAAAGAGAAAACAGCGTTTTGAAAACTTAACGCACTTCAAAAATAATACAACCCTTAAAACTTTATACAAAGCTTAACGTTACAACAGACAGTGTAAGTCTATAAAGAGACTGTATTATGGACGTTGTTTACAAGTTGCAACAAGTTGTTACCGTTCTTTTAACACTATTTACGATCGAATTAACAAAAACTTCTCAACAATTACTAGACCCACATTTTCATGAGCTTGAAATTTAAAATTATCTTCATTTAATGTTAATTACCGACGTTTAGCATTTTAAAGACGCACAAATTCCGCGAATAAAGTTAATCTCGAGATGGTCAATAAATTATTTAATTCCGGATGCCAAATGTTTGATTTCAAATATTGAATTCAATAAGAAGTAAAATTTATTTCATTCGTGTTCGCCAAAATCGCAAATTCCTCTGTTTCTAGTGTACAGTGCTCGGTGTATGTGGCAGTAGCGCAAAAGGGGAATCAGGGGGGAAACGTCTTGAAGCGATAATTTTTCAAAGGCAGAACAAATTTTAGAAGTGATTTTGTGTTTGTAAAATTCGATGCTCCGCGTTACAACAATGTAACTGAAGAAATTTCATTAATTTTTTTTTAATAATTTTATAATAAATTTAAGCATATTTCTTTCAAATTGATTTTTCGTGGATTTAATTAATTCAATTTTTTCTACTTCAATTATTATCTTCAAATCAAAATTTTATCGAATATTTTCAATTTACTGTATTTATAATCATAATTTATAATTTATTTGAAATTGATGACTTGATGTAATTCGATTAAAAATTGCTAATAATGATTAATGGCGAATAAAAATTTGAAAAAATTGAAAATATTAAATAATCTAGCAATTTTGAAACAAGAAAACGATTTTTCTTGGTTTTGTTTCATCAGATGATCAAAATTTACGATTTTTTCAGCCTCAGATTTAACAGATAAAATGAAAAGTTGCTTAAATCTTGTTTACATTTGTGTCAATTCTAGTTCACTAAAACTCGAGGCAGAGATCACAGATGAAATTGGGATATTATCGTTCGAAAAAAAATTGAAGCAATTCAGGGGTTTCCAAAATTGAGAGTACTAAAGAAAAGACGTCGATATTGATGTAGCGATGCAAATTTAAACGGAGTACGAGTAACCAACCAATTCTTTGAAAAAATATCGTCCCTAAAAGAATTTTTTGAGAAACCCTGACATTTTCACTCATTACGTTTTCAGTTGAATTTCCAGCAATAATTTCGGCCATTTGTTTGGATAGTTGTAATACAAATTTGTCTTTTGAGGGATATCTCAAGACGATGGAAACGAGGTGGCAAAAAAAATACAAATACAACAGATTTATAGAATTATTTGAAAAAAGTGATGAAAACCTATTCGGAATTAATCACGAATCAACACTGATGAGGCAACTTGTCCAGTTCATTAAATCAAAAATTGCAAAAATCGTAAATTCATGTTGAATTAAATGCAAGAAAAATTATTTCTGATTTTAAAATTGAACAGTTGAGTTCTTTTTTATTGGTTTTTCGTTTTTTATATTTATTTCAACGTAAGTGTATTTTTTCAATTTTTTTTAATAATTTATCTCAGTTATTTAGATTTGAATTTTCGTTTTTTTTCTGTAGATAAATATAATATTATATTTGTATTATTTTTATTTTCAATTTTATTCGCCAAAATTGTGAAAAAAATTTGAAAACTTGAAAGAGTGGTACTTTGTTGAAAGGGAGGGGGAGGGACAGTAAATATCTGAATTATTTTGATGAAAATTTTTGTTTGTAGATAAATTTAACATTAAATTTATATCAATTTTTTATGGAGTTATATTTATCTCATTTATTTTTATCGACCAATTAAAGGGAAAAAATTTAAAAACTTATGAGTGAATTTTCGGTGAAATAATTAAGGGAAAGGGGCAGCAAAAATTTGAATTATTTAGATTAAAATTTGTTTTTTTTTTGTGAAATATTTATATTAATTTTCATTATTCGCCAAATATTAAAAAAAATTTTTTTCGATTCAGAAACGTGGATTTTTTGTGGTGGGGGAAGGGGGCAGCAAGTACTGTTTTTGCTTTTTTTGCAGCACCGTGCACAGTACATTGGCAATTGATAAGTTCATCATTGAAATACTTCTGTTTCAAGTGTACAGCGTACACTAGACAGTGTACAAAGTACACCGAAATGATACGTTCGTCGCTGATGGTTTTATCAATATGGAAAATTAAAAATAAATTTATCCAAATTACTCATCACTTACCACAGCTTCCTCAAATGTATAAATCCACCAAATACTCCAATAGTTGACACATGGTTGTAAAAATTACCATATCAGTTATCACCAACAATTATAATAACAAACTATTCGGCGAAAAGAAAAATCGAAAAATCGGTTAATTCAACTGAAAAATCGCCACTCCGGTGAAAAACCCGCAAAAGGAAAAAAGCAATCGATTGAAAACCAGTTGAAACGAATACGCATGCGTACGGGATAAAAATTCAAAACGAAACGTACACGCGCCCAAAGACATTTACGTACCGGCACTGCATAACATATTTACGCGAGCATGATCTATAACTCAGAAATGGATGAGATTTCTTCCTATTTTCTTTTCAGTCATATTCCGTACGTATTTTGTGTCGTCCGAACCTCCTCCTCTAACCTATTCTTTTTCTTTTTTGTTTCGCTATATTTTAATACGCCTACTACAAACGATTCTTTTTCATGTTTTACCTATGCCTGTTTCTGTTGCAATACACCGTGACCTTCGGATGGCTGCTGCTTTACCCTCCTCCTTAACGATCCCTCTCTGCACACCTCGAACGTACCAAACGGTAACCACTGCCTGCATGCCTAACTAAATGACGTGAGTTAATTTCCATTGTGTTTATTTTATAACTAAATTTATGCCGGTTGCGTGCGTGCATATATGAATACATCATTACATACGTACTTACATATACACTCGCACGCTCATATAGTCAGCGCTGCACAGGGTCACTGCAAAAGGTGGACGACATTATTGATAAATAAAAGTCTTTAAATAGCCCCGAGCTTGGTTGTTTTGAATATATGCTAATATTTTTATTTTAGATTTCTCATCCTCGCGAGTAATTAATTTCGCGATTCTCTCTGTGGGGTGGAAAGGCTCGTCGAAATTTCACCTATATTTTAATTCCAGCTATGGAATGTCGAGGAGTTGAAAAAAGACCACTTGAGATTATACTGTTTCAGGAAGGGTGGAAATCTGGTCAAGAAAAATATCCCGAATACTCGTAGCACCAGTGAAAGGTTTTTATTTTTTGATTCCTTCGTTGAAAAACGATCCACACTCGAAGTAGATTTTACTTTCGATGGCTTTTTTACGGCGTCGGAGTATGCAGTTTTTCAAACACAATGCACCGAGCAGACTGAGAGCTTCGTGGTGAGAATAATGCACGGAGAACGCGTTGATTTATACGTTTCGTTTCATCTTTTGGTGAACTTCGAGGTGTACTTTGATATATGATTACGTTTTTTATCGCACCGTGTATTACGTTCTTTTGAATTTGAGCTTCGAATATGCGTCAAATGCGCTTTTCTGTGGTGTTGTCTTGCTTCAAAATCGAAGATATTTACAAGTCAACACGATTTATTTAGTTGGTTGATTGTATTACGATAAAAACGAGTGTTTTTAGGTACTATCGTAAACTTGAAGTGTAAATGATGGATGCTGGAAGTATCAAGACGAATTATGATTATTTCACACCCTTAATTGTTTTCAGTAGCTTCAAGTTTCTCTATTAGCAACGCACGAGTTATCTCTGTTTTGATAAGGTGATTGAAAAGTTAGCACAATGGCAGTGTTGCCGTTTTAAACAAGTGGAAATACAAAATTTAGAAATGAAATAAATATCAACGTTTGTATATCAATTTGTGGGGAATTCGATGAAGAATAATTTTAATTATTATACATTTTTTCGTAAAATCATTACATCTCGAGTTACACACAAAATAATGAAAAATCTACATTTGCTCGATAGATTGGCAAATATGGGATAAAATTTACTTTTTGTGTTTTTTTTTCAGTCAACATTGCGTCATATGTGGATAAAATTAATGACTCGATATGTAGGAAATTTTATGAGGAATGTTTTTAATCGACAATTTTTTCGTGGAAACCCCCCTCCCCCTCCTCTCTTAAAAGCCCTCTTTATTAGACATACCACTCACCTGTTCATCGAATAGATGGCCATTTTGTATGAACCCTCGGCTTTATTTTTTGTGATCCTCACTTCAACATATTCCTCAAGATTCCCTCGTTGAAAAAATACACGTGTCTGGTTAAGTTGGCGGGGGGGGGTAGGGTTTTCTTCGAAGTTCCTTTTCTGTAACTTAATTATTTATAATTTTAAGTTTCTCTGTTACCAACGCATGAGTTATCTTTTATTGATAAGATGATTGAGAAGATAACACAGCGACAGTGTTGCTATTTCAAGCATAAGATAAGTGGAAATACAAAATTCATAAATGAAATAAATATCATAGTTTGTATATCAATTTGTGGGGAATTCGATGAAGAATATTTTTAGTTATTATGCATTTTTTCGTAAAATCATTACATCTCGAGTTACACACAAAATAATGAAAAATCTCCCACATTTGCTCGATAGATCGGCAAATATGGGATAAAATTTACTTTTTGTGTTTTTTTTTCAGTCAACATTGCGTTATATGTGGATAAAATTAATGACTCAATATGTAGGAAATTTTATGAGGAATATTTTTAATCGTCAATTTTTTCGTAACCCCCTCCCCTCTTAAAAGCCCACGTTATGAGACATACCACTCACCTGTTCATCGAATAGATGGCCATTTTGTATGAACCCTCGGCTTTATTTTTTGTGATTCTCACTTCAAAATATCTCTTAAAGATTCTCTCGTTGAAAGAACACGTGTCTCGTCAAGGTGGTGGAAAGGGGGTACGGTTTTCTTCCAAGTGCCTTCTCTTTATCTTAATTATGTCTTTTATTGATAAGATGATTGAGAAGATAACACAGCGACAGTGTTGCCATTTCAAGCATATGAAAATTTAAGACCACATAGTTCACAAATACATGAATATTACTTAGGCTGATTATGAGTTGAAAAATTGAGAAAATAGAAGTACAATGTCTTCACTGAATATTCAATCAAGCTTCTAAATATCGTAATGATATGTCGTGAAATCAGTTGGTAGTATGTCATATGCATATTTCCACGTGTTACTACGGAATATAATTAAATCACATACGTCGATGCGTCACTCTAGCTACTATCTGATTTCCACAGAAGAAAGAGACGTATGAAGAGCGAGTGAGAAAAAACAAAAATATAGAAACCAAGACACGAACAAACCTCAGAAACTTCAAACCTAACGACTTTCATACATATAAGCGATTTTCACACCGATGCTTTAATCATATTACAGACATGACCAAATAATGACGGTACGAATACGCGATCGCGGCGTCATTATAAGCTGTCCTTCATATTGTTTTTTGTTAAAGCCGAAGGTGAATCCATTGAAAGAACGATCGTGATTTAAAAAATTTTTTTCAGTAAATCCAAAACGAAGAACATACCCACACAAGATGTATTTAAAGCGAAGTAATCAACGTGTACGTATTTTGAGGCTCGATAATGTACTCGTATCCATTATACGACATGTACGGCATTGGTAATGTTTTTTAAATTACTCGCTAATCAACGAGCTTTCTTAGATCGAATGCCTACATTTTGTACGTATATGCAATATAGCATCGATCGCCTACATGTACCGGTAGTTATTGATCACCTTATGGCGAGTAATGCCGAAGAATATATAATAGAATCGTATAGACACAATTATACCTCCTTGTTTACGTGTATGATGTATACTTACGTGTGTGTGTATATACGAATGTCTGTTGATAAAATACACACACGGGCATACGTTATAATACCTACGCTGCCTCAGCACGAAACTGTTTTATTATTCTTGTAGTCTACCGTTGCCAACGTTAACATGGACGTTTTCCTCTTCTTGCCTCGTCCAACTTGAACGTTTATTTCTTTTACCTTTTAAGACCACTATTAAATTCGTGATTGTATGTTTGGCAGTTTGAATATGTTCTGGGTGCTGAATTTTTTTTTTTGTGGAAAACGCGCTTATGTACCGGTTGTAATTATGTCGTCAATTTTTCACGAGACAGGCGTTTGTCGTTTCGTTGGAACTAGATATGATCGAGTATATTGTCTGATGTAACTGTATCGTCTATTGTTGTGTTTCTTCCATAATCAGCAAATCCGATGTAGATCGGTTATATAAGAGTTGTAGTACAAATCGTCAATTCGTATCATCGGTAGACTTTTCGCCGACCGTCGTGAACCTAAATTAGTGATAAATTGAGGTACTTATTCTTAAAAAAGCTCGCGTCAACACGCTTCCAACTTTGTTTACATCGAAGTCAATAACCTAAACGACAAAGTCACAAAGCTACAATTAAACGATATAATCGTCCAATTACGATAATAACTCGAACGTATTCGATGAAACTGTATAATATAGTTAACACGTACGAAAACAAAAAATGGAAGTTCCACATTCTTGAAATCAATACAGTAATATGATAATTCATAACGCACACGCAAACGATGGTAGCACCTGGGCCACCCAAACGCCAGCTCGAACAGGTTCCAATCGTGCCCGAGCACTAGACATAATGAGCTGTTAATATAAAACGCGGATGATATACATGGCGAATAAATTTTCACAACTGTTTGATACCTCGATGTTGAGGTTTTTTTAACGTATTATTTATACGCGTTTATTTATGCGTACGAACGCGATTGATTATCGATTTTCAGATAAAGACTGCTATTAGATGTTACGAATGAGTAATGGATTCCTTAAAAGATATCCTACTGCGAAGACGAAGTTGCACATGGGAATGAATATATTAACGAAACTAGGTGAGCGCCGAGCGCCGGTGAATACAGCGTTTGTAAATAAATCGAGGGGGGAGCGTGGTGAATCGGTTATGACGCGGATTTTCGGCGCGATGGCTAAAATCAACGAAGACAGATGAAGCGAAATTTCAGAAACCAAATGAACTTCCGACTGTCCCCGGGGGGAGATGTGAGCCTCATTGATGTGCCAGCGTAGATGTCTATTTTAACGAATTTTCAAACGAATGGCTTGAAATTTTGGTCATAAGCGGGGGTTATCCATCTAAATAACATATATTTTTTTCAGATTTTTTCAATCAGTACAACCCTCTAAAACGCTTTTTAAAATTTTTAACCGAGGCTCCACCCCACCCCCCCTACCACCTTTCAAAAAAGAACTGAAGGGAAGTTAAATGTAATTTACATGTATCGATGTAATATGCATCTATGAACTAAAAATCAAAAATTTTAAAGCTCAAGTCCGTACAACGCCCCCTCCCCCTCCCTCCCCTTAAAAAACAC
>QBDW01000054.1:0-26378 GCA_003261595.1 Maconellicoccus hirsutus | reverse complement strand
GCGCGCGCGCGGTTTTTGCAATTTTTGACCACGGCCCCGGTGAGGCAAAATTTTAAAAAAAATATATGACGTGCAGAGGTCAATAATACATCGAAAAAATGTGGTCTAATAATTTTGCCGATTGATATAGACTTAGACACTTAGAAAAAATAAATGAAGTCGAAAATGCCCGTTTAGAAGGGAAAAAATTCGATTGGGGGGTTGTTGATTTTTTCATGGAAGGCCCTTACGAGGGTCTACCATGTACTAAAATTTCAATTAATTCTGTAAACTGTAATTTTGAGAAAAAAATTCCTATCTGATTTCGAAAAAAATAATTTCTCGAAAACGGGGGGAAGGGGAGCTGAAATTTTGGTCATGAACGTTTCTCGATGGTACCCACCTAATACCCAAATATCATCAAAATCTGGATCCTGAGGCAGATCGCTTATGCTTACCTGCCTATAGCCTTTAGTAAATAATTATTGAAATTTAGTCGATCATCGATATTTAATCGATTATCGAAACATAATAATCAACTATCGATATTTAATCGACCATCGAAACTGATGAAATTTGTAGTGCCAACTTGACTAGCGCTTTTTTCGTCAACATTGCGTTCTATGCGAATAATAATTCGTGAAATAATTTATAGAAAATTTCAATGAGAACAGTTTTAGTCTTTACCAATTTTCCCATAACTTCATGTTTTTCTCTATTAAAATTCAAATAAAGAAAAATCATGCATCTTCAATTGAAATAACCCCAATTTTGAAAGACTCAAGTTTTCTCAGGTTTTACAAACCCTCCCCACGATGTTCATTTCGTCGACGGAATTCAAAACGAAGCAATCAAAGCCCAACTTCGACGTATTTTTTGCGACAGGACGCGAAATGAAAACGTATACTGGGCTAAATATCAAATATGACGCGATAAAAACGTCAATCTTTTCGCAAATATTTATCGTAGCCGCGAACGGGGTTGAAGTATGGTTCTGTGTTTACCCTATCGCGCTACACGTCTGTGTTGAAGACGGTTTCGCAAAGATTGATTAGTCTGTATTCGGTCCGTCTGTCTGCGTATTAAATGTAGTCGGTGGAAAATGAAACGCGATATTTCGCTGGTACACAGCGGCGCGCGATATTACTAATTCCAAGTCCGGGATTTGTGTGTGTGTGAAAGTAAACTCGCACTGGGACTATAAATAGGAAACGGATGGAGACGGAGGAGGGCTTAAATTCATACATACCGTGTACAAAACCTCGATATTGTACCGGTACCAAATAACCGAGCACGTGTTAATGGGCAGAATTACTCGTACGATAGTATTTCTAATATGTACAGCCGAAAAAATTCCTGTCCAACTGGGAAGCTCCTGAAATTTCCAAGGTATCTTGGAGGTATGTCGGTTGAACTTTCTTAAAATAGATTTCTTTTTGTTTACCACATCGAGTAATTTATTAAAATTTACGTTCAGATTGCGCCTTTCTGATAAGTACCTCTTGGTATGATATGCACTATCTCGTGATGTGCTTGAGGTTTTTTTTTTAACGTTGTTAAATCAAAGAGGTTTTTGGGTTATCGAATGAAGATTCGGAAACAAGTGTGTGAAGACTAATTTTGAAAAAATTTCAATTTTTTGGCAAATCACGAATTTACTATTTTATCGTCGAAGTATGAAGGTAAATATCGAGTCGTGATTTGAAAAGTTACTTCAAAAGTTGGATTTATTATTTTTTTCCATCACGTATAAACATGTGACATGAAAAAAACAAGTTTTATGCAAGTAAATTGATTTCGAGAAAAACTCATTTAAAATTTCATTTTTTGTTTCATTCTTAGGCAAAGTTTTCTCATTAATATCTTACGAAGCGATGCTTTTTTTTAAAATTCTGTATACAGAGGCAAATTTTCTTTTTGGCGAGTTTCGAAGTCGAATTTTTCTCTCGAATGCTTTGATTCTTCTTTGATAACGAAGCCACCTGAAGCCTTTGATTTTCTTCATCTAAAAATAGGAAGTTTGCTCAGGATGAAAATTTAAAAAAAATTGAATTTATGCCCGATTTTCCAAAATTTTATTGATTTAAATCAGTAGTGGATAATTCCCCATTTTGCCTCAAACATGCAATTCCAAAAAAACCTAAAAATAAAATTGAAAATTTTTCTATAAAAATAAGCTCGCCAAATTTTCCAGTCCAGGATCATCATTGCTGCTTTCTTCCATCCTTAAAATGACCAAAAATAATTTAATTATCCGCACAATTTCTAAAGGAAAAATGATATGGGGGCGAGGGGGGTTTATATGATTAAAAACTGTTAAAAGGAATTTGAAACGACAACAATAAGTGTGCATGATTGTAAATTCGTGCTGAAAAGAATCAAATCAGTATAAGGAACAACACAAGAATTACCGTTGTCGCTCTCAATGCTCTGAAATTTCAGGTTTGTCCCATTTTACAAACCTGCCTCCTCCAAGGAGGTTTTCCATGAATACCAATCATGCTGAAATAAAGTAACGGTCAATTTTTCAGGTGAACTAATTACAATGGTGAGAAAGGTGACATGAGAGGGGTGGTGAAGAGGTAGGCTAGTTGATTAAAAATTGAAGCACCAAGTGACATGGACTGCTGTACCAAGTACTTGGCACAATTCCAGAAAGTAAATTGAAAAATGGCGCCATTTTGTTGTGAAATTGTACTTTTAAAAGAACGAATATTTTCAGAGTCCCAGGGGAGGGGGTTGGGTTTGCAGAATTGGAATTGGACTATGTTTTGTGTTATTTTGTGGAATATTTTTTAATTCGATCATTTTCGTGTTATTGTCAATAAACTGAGTTGTAAACATGTTCTGCCCCCTCCTCCGCCCCTAAATTTTCTTGTGGTTTAATGTAATTGCTAGTTGGAATTTTTGAGCAAATATTTATTCTTAATTTAAATTTTTTGTATTTTACGATATAAAAAAGAGCTTAAATCTGATCATGAGTTTGAGACCGAATATTAACATCCTCCTTTCCACCCTCATCGCTTTTATTTTTTTGAAATTTCCGATAATCATTCAACCATCCCTCTTGCTTCTCTTTCCCTTTCCCCGTTTTTCAAAAAAAAAAAATCACGATTAATTCGATACAAAAGTGCAATCGAAGATAAACGACATAATGAGAACAACAACTATTTGAATGGCTCCCAACAACAATCTTATCGTTTATGGGAATTACGTGGAGATTTGGTGTTTACGTAGATTGTGACAGCATTAATGGAAGAAAAGTAGGAGGGAGAGTTTAGCTGGTGATGTAAATATTTTGGTATGATGAAACAAGTAACAATATTTTCTTCATGGAACATTTTCATATTTTCTTCGTGATTTTCAATCTCTTCGTTGTTTTCTTTTTTTTGGAATTGTTTGTTTTTTTATTTTCTGACGAAACATTGAGCTGGTTTCTTTTCAATCGTTTCTAATTTTTAATTTTGAAGTAATCTTTTGAAGAAAAAGATCTATTGAAATTGAAATTGTAGATTAAAAGGAAAAATGCAAAATCACGACGAACATTTGGAACATGAAAAAGAACATCGAAGGTTGAAAACACGCTGAACACGAAGAAAAACGATATCAATGGTTATGCCCTTGTACACTTTTCACGAGTTATTTCACGTATTATGTAAAGTTGATTTTTTTCTTCATGGTTTTAATAATCGCATACGCGATTCAGCGTATTTTTTCTTTTCGTTTGTACTAATTTCCTTCTTCCTTTTGGTTTTTTATTCTCCTGTTCAATGGTCCGTTACGCCGTGAATCCTTCGTCCTTGTTATTTTTTATTTTCTGAATTAATCTTTCGTACTTTCTCTTCGTCTATAGATATTACTCAATTTCCTCGAGTATGTTTTTTTCTCCCCTTTCGTGGATGGTAATTTAGTGGAAAACTCGTAGAGACCGCATCTTGTAGCATAGCTCAATCGATAAAATTTATCTCTGGTACTTTGGCTTTAATTCGATTATAATTAAGGTACATTAATTAAATAAAACGACGATTCGGCCGGAACGGTGACAAAAATTGACGAGCGAGAACGAAACGAGGAGAATTTCGTTTAGTCGTAGTCTCGGTAGCGGGGGAAGGGGATAAAATTTAATTGAATTTTACTCGGGTCCGTCGACGATGATTTTTACGCCGGTTTCCATTTCTGGTCCGATAATCAAGGGTTTATCAAATTGTGAAATTTGTATATGGAAATCTTATCGCGTCGGTGTGTTTACGTAGTTGTAATATTAGCTTCGGCATCGTGAAGGTGTAATTTAGAAATGGCCTGTACATATTGAAATTTAAATGCGAAATTGTAATGGTAAACGAGAGCAACGAAATTAGGTAATAAAATGGCGTCAGCGAAGAACGCTACGAAATGATGGGTATTTTCGTTTTAATTCGCAAAACGAGCTCGGTACGCGAATCGATAGAGTGGGGAAAGTGGCATAAATAAGCTTTTTTGTTCGTTCGCTTCACCTTAAACTTGCAGTTTTTTTATGGTTTTACAAAGAAAGGTTGCCTCGTCGGTGAAACAAGGAAATGTAATTTCATCAGCGAATAAAACCAACATGTTTCCAATTTCGAAGTAGAGTCGATCGGAAAATATTTAAAATTGCATCGCCTCGCGTACACGTCTACGCGGCAACTTTCGTGTAGATTCGGTGTCGTGCCGGTCGTCAGTTACCATGGAGTAGAGAATTCAACTTAATCAAAGGTCGATTTTTATTAAAACTTCGACAACTTTCCCCAGCAAGCCGATATTTGAACTTATGCTAATGTGGAGTTTTCCAATAATGAGAATTTTTTTCTCCATGAGGCTGCGTTTATAAAAAATGCCATTCTTGAAATATGAGATTCGTTTGAAGTCTGGTAAATGAGCTGAAAATATATTCTGCGCCCTTTGTTTATTCGCGTATTGTGTGAATGAACGTGAAGCTGTTTCAGGGGCGCGTTTCCCTTTTGAAGGTAATTTTAAGCTGCTTTGAGACGCTTAGATGCTTTTATCAAGCTTTCGAGATTCATTTTATTGCGTGAAAAATTAACTACGAAGAGGATTGATTGCGTTATGTAAAAAGGCTCGCAGAGCGCGTGTTTTGAAAAGAAATGAGAAAAGATTTGTTCCAGATGAGGTTTTAAATGATTAAGTTGCCATTTTGAACGAGTTGTTCGCAAAAGATTGCGTGATGCGTTGTTTTGTAAGGTTTTTCCAGAAAAATTATAGAAAAGAATCGAATTGCGCAAACTTTTTAACGAATCTTTCGTGAACGATTTTATGATATTTTGAAAGTACACGGATGTTTTATCATTTTATATTTTGTTTATCAATTTTCTGTCAAAAATTTATCAAAAAACTAAATTCCGTAAATTCTTGTACGAATCGTTCGCGAACGAGCTGCTTTTCACTGTTTTAGATCCGTGTATGTTTGCTATTTTGTGTTTATTTTCAATTTAAATCAATTTTCTGCCAAAAATTCTGTAAAGAATCAAATTGCGCAAACTTTTGAATAAATCTTTCGCGAACGATTTTGAAACTTTTTGGAACTACGTGGTTATTTCTATCATTTTACATTTTGTTTACCAATTTTGTCATAAATTTTTTAAAAGAATTGAATTGCGCGAATTATTGAACGAATCGTTCGCGAACGAGGCTTCCGTACAGTTTTAGATTTATGGATGGTTTTCTATTTTGCGTTTATTTTCAATTTAAATTAACTTTCCATCAAATTGCGCAAAGTTAAAATGAATTATTCGCAGACATGACTCATTTTAGTGACCAATTCGTTCGCGAATCCTTTTACCGAACGAATCACAAAGTGTCACGTGTTTTGAGATAATTTTGACTTTCATTTGTTGATATTTTGCAATCGTTTTCAAAATTTTAATCACGAACGACTGATTCATTTTTTCAAATTGATCGTTCATGAAGTTGTTTAATTTTTGAACGAAATATTCCTTTGTTGACATGTTTTGATGTTATTTGTCGGTAATACGGGTGAATTATCATGATATATTTCAAAAGTTTTGTGTTTGAACGAATGGCTTGCTTTTTCAAATGAGTCGTTCGCGAACGGTTCCTTTTATGTGATGAAATTAATCGTTCGAAATTTATTTTTCAACCAATTTTAGATATTTTGCGATATTTCTGAATTCTGTTGTGCAAGTAGCAATGGTTCGTTCACGTCAATGAATCGTTCGCGAACGATTAAATCGCATTTTCGTTTAAATTCCGTAATTAATCGAAATTTAATACATAATATGTGATTTTTTGTCTACTTTCTCGCTGTATTTTGTACGATTTTTGAAATTCTACCTCAAACCGTCATTTTTTTCGTGTTTCAACATTATCGAATGATTTATCGTCTCGAATGGAACATTCGAACGTGTTTACGGTGTTTGTTACTTTGATACTTATTCTCGAAACAAATCATCCATCATGCGTAGTTGCCAGCTCTTTCGATAATTAACAAAAGGAAGAGAATCGCAATGTGTCGTTATCGCATCGATATAGATACGGTTCTTACAATTTAAAAGGCGATTGTTGCGAACGAACAAACTTCTAAAAATATCAACTGGAATAACACGTGTATTTGTGCACGGGTAGTAGAAGTAGAAGCTCGAATTTTTCTACCAAAACCAATGGGTTATTCGCGTTAATTACGTACGCGAAGTTTTAATTGACGAGTTTTTTCAATCTAATTAAGATAATTATCGCGTCAGCCGGTGGCAAAGAGGCGGGTACGTATGGTGCTCGTATATTTATATGCATATGTAATAATGTACGCGATATACGACGTTATTACGCGTGTTTTCAACTCGCTAAGTTTCTAGGTAAATAAGCAGCGAGAAAAAGCGTGTTATCGAATAAGTCAAAGCTGCTGTACGGATAAATCAACTAGTTGACATAATTTACTTAGTACAAATTTACGAGGCTGGGCTCGTATAACGCGTCGTCGCGTATGATTATTTCCATATTTCAAAATCAATATCTCGAATAGTACAGAGGCGATAAATTTCACAGCCAAATAACACCATATCTACTCGACAAAACGTCCTATCAATTAGCACGCCTCCGGTAAACGGGCAAATTGAGCGTCTATGTGTGTCTCGACGTTTAAGTAGGCCAAACCAACCAGGGGACCGGAGAGTGTATTAGCACAGGTTGCCAACGATGTGGGAAATAGCGAAGGTAATTTTGACGCGGTGTTTGGTCTGGGATGAGTTGCGATTGCCGATGGAACAATGATACCGGAAATTTTCACCGTTGCGGGGAGCCCTGGCCCCAGTCATTTTTTCAACGCTCCAATGGCCATTCGTATGTGCTTTTTTGATCGTTTCAAAAGTACCTCGAGAGGATTCGGTTATATGAAGGAGGGATCGGGGTTCCGAATCATGACGCGTGGAAAATTCCATCTAGATTAAATAAATCAAAGCGTTTTTTTTTTATTAGTTTTAAGCGATATCGCGAAGAAAGGGCTTCCCAAGTTGCGGTGTGGGTGATGGATAGTGTAACCTTGGCGATTATACGCGAAACCGATGAACGTGAAGGACTGAAGGAGTGAGTGGATCGAAAGGCGATAAAAATTGCGAAGAGGTGGTTATGGAAGCGAGAATTGCGTCATTTTTGGAGATGTCATTTTTACTAAATGTGGGTGGAAATTGCTGCGGAGGGAGGGGGTTAAGTTGAATAAATGACCCATTTCCTCTTCCATTGATTTTTATTTTGATGTTGCATAAATTATTTGAAACAATGCGTCGTTCTTAGGAGATGGTTCTTGGAGACGGAGGGAGGAGAGAAAAAATCGCCATCTTTTAAACAAAAATTGAGTTTCTGAAAAAGGTGGCTCGAAAACTCTCTGACTCAAAATTTCAGCTGTCTGTATCTATTTTTTGATTTTTTGGCGTATTTTTGAAAATTTAAAAATCGAAACTTCTGCAAAATATATTTTTGAAATGAAATTCTATTGCGACAAAAGTTCCAAAAATTAAATAACTTCCAAATTTGCCTTTTTTTCAATCATTCTGGAGCTTGTTCAAACGAAATTTCAATTTTTTTTCTGTATTTGGTCAACGTTAGTAGTGGTGTTGAGGAGACAGGGGAGTAGGCGATAATTCTATTTTTTTTTTGCCAACAAATGAGGTTGTATGCTGTTGAAATAATAATAATAATGAAGCTTCGTAGACTCAATGTCATGTAATTTTTTTTCTGTATTGTTGTTTTTAATAAATAGTTAAATCATGGTGAAGTAAATTAATTCACCATCACTTTCAAACAAATGACAGATGACACTGACATTGCCTCGCTAAATAATACTCGTATTACTTACTAATTTGAGTTCAGCCTGAATTTCCTGCTCCTCTTGCCCTCCAAGAGGAGATTTTCCCTCCGGTACCGATCAACGTTTTAGAACAGTTTGAGTATGCGTATTAATCGATGAAAATTCAGCCCTTTTTGTTTGGAAAAACCATTCAAAATAGAAAATTCCAGTCGACTACTTCGCGAATGTATTTTTCGAGTAGTTTTTTAATTATAAAAAACCTGGAATTTTAAAAATCAAGATGTTTGACTTGTTTGGTGAAAGGTCATCGCAGAAAATTCGATGTTAATTTAATGGCAATTTTCCAAATCAAAATTTTACATTTTTCAATGATTCTGGAGCCATCAGCGAGATTCAGATTTTTTCCAGTATTTTACTACCTGTTCAAAAAACGTGAAAGATCTTCTATAATGTTGATTCTTGTGTATTTTCGAGTTGTTCAGCGAAATAATTTGAGTGCTCTGGAAATTCTCATGGGCCATTTCGCACTGGTACATATTTCGTTGTTCCAGAAGAGCTCCAAAGTAATTTACGAAGATCAATGTTTGCGCATTTTATATTTTCAAAAGTATCGATAAAGTATTGGAGAAAACTGAAAATCTTACTGGAGGCTGCAGAATTATCGGAAGTAGTCTTATATTTTATTTTCGAGGGTAATAAAGAGATGTGGTGTAATTTTCTGTATTTTTAAATATCATGATTTGCTAGAAACGGAGATTTTTAATTTTTTTAAAAAGTTGTTTAAAGTTCTTAAAATTTTTGTTTCAGGATTTTTTTGGGTCATTTTTTCGAAATATTTAATTTTAGTATAAATTCAAGTCGATTCGCGAGGTTTCTTATTGAAAGTGCAGTGAAAAGGTTGCATCCTCCCCCGCTCCACTTCCATCTTCTCACAGTACTTCGCTCGTTCGCTCATCGACTAATGAAGTCGATTACTTCGCGAGGCTCTTTTTATTAAAATGCAGTAAAAATGTTGCAATTTCCCCTCCCCATTTCCATATTTCCGCGATATTTCTCTCATCGACTAATAATTATTCCAATTAGGTAAATTGTAAGAATCGACGCGATTTCTAATTAAACGTCGATTTTAGGAAACAATAGACGATATATTTTCACGGTACGATAAATTATGGCGATAAATTCGTTTTAAATTTCGTCGTCGAAAGGAGATAATGAAAAACGAATAAAAATTAATTAATTTAAAGGGTGGGGGGGAACGACCTCCCCGCTCCATTTTTCATCTAACTGGCATCGTTTAATTACAACACGAAAATTAGAGTCATACCGAAATCATCGTTAACCCATTTAATTATCCGAAATGAAACTCGTTTAATGAATTATCCAAACGCGAGTAATAACAAAAAGCTAAACGTCTCCTTTGATGTGTTTTTTCGCAATTTGTTTTCATATAATCAGCGAAAAAGTGACGTAGATTTCGGTGCCTTTTTTCAAAACTCGATTCCTTCTCATTTTACGTTTGGATTTTGCTGACAATCATTTTAATTTGTTTCAGGAAAAATGAGAGTTGCGCCAGATCGACCGGATCACAGCGAGAACGTCGGTATCGCTTTGAGTCAAAATCCAGTTACATCTGCTACAGCTGCCACCGTAACGTTGTATTCGGCCGATGGTCTTATAGCCGTCCAAGTAAGAGAGAGTAATTTTTATTCGTGAAAAATTCACGTCGCTAGGAAAAAAACCCAGTATTCGAGATGGCTTTGAATAATTTATACGAAAGGTTTATCTCGTATTTTACGTGTGGCGTTTTTGCGGTATTTACGCCTCCGGTCCATTGAGCTTTCGTATATACGCGCCCAGGACTCAAGTTTATTAATTCGATTTAATTACGGGCAACTTTTAATCTACCTTCGAACGGTGTTCGACGATGTTCGAGATTAAAACGCGTATTAAGAGATTATAACGTTAATAAGGCGAAACTCGATGGTAAATGAGGGATTAAAAAGAAGGGGGAGGGGGGTTAACAGATGGATAATTTCGAAGAAATAGGGTTTGGCTCGATAAATAGAAGGTCATCGTGGAAATGTCGCGTTTTATTGGTGATTTTTTTTTCAAAAATTATCAAAGCTGTGGAGGGGGTGTGGGGTTGTTGATGTCTCCATGGCGGATAATGCGAGTGGTTTTGATAGTCGATCAGTCCATTATCTCTGGGTTCATTTGCGAAGCGCGTTGGGTATTGAAATTTTTTTCTTATTAGATAATCCAGCTTATCGTTATGAACGATGCTTTCATGAAAATTATCTCGTAGTCTCGATACCGTTAATTAGACATTAACGTGATTTTGTTTACGTGTGCGCAGGAAGAACACGACGGAGTAGTTGCAGATGTTCCACAAATCGTCAGTAACTCAGCTGGGGACGATGATCTAACCTCGTTGACTTGGCTACAAGATAAGAATCTTCTAAAAAGTAAATAATTTTATCGCATATGTCGAGCCAGAAAAATCTACTTGAAAATACATCCAACGAACCAGTTTGTACGCGTTGGGCGTTGATATTTTGGTATTTTCAATGCTTCGCCGGATCCGTTATATCGGCTGGATTCGAATATGAGGTTTTTCAAGCGTTTGATTATCGGCGTTTTCGTCTGCGGATGCCGGTCCGTCGCGGTTTCAGGTGAATGCGCGAGTTTAATTGAGTCTGGAGCGTGTGTGGTGCGGAGGTGAGGCGAGAGCGGTGAAATTCTTCGCGTATGTACGAAAGTATCGGATTGCGAATATATCGAAAGTTGACGCAGATGGGTACGAAAGAGAAATGATTTTTACGCGGAGTCCAGAAGTGGATCCAAGAGAGGGAAGGGAGGGAATTCCCCCAACTCGTTCCAAAAAAGGGTAGACGTCGATTAGTGGAAAAAGAACTACTAGTACAATTTTATCCAACTCATAAGAGTATTATATTGAAAATTGAAAATAATTTGTATCCTTCGTAGTGAAATTACGACGAAATTGGAAAAGATACCAAAAAAATGTTCGTACAAAAAATGTTCCTTTTCAAATTTTCTACAACTTTTATTTTAAACATTTTTCTCCCAAGTGACCCCACGTCTCACAAAGACGCCTCAACTAAATTATTTTTCTCACGTTGTCAACAATATGACGAAAATATGATGAAATATGAGGAGATACGAAAAAATATATTGTACAAAAAATGTTCCTCGTTCAATTTGCAGCAACTTTTGTTTCAAAAATTTTCATCCGAAATCGCCCAGAGCTTTACAAAAACGCCTCAACATAGGTATTCTTACGTAGCCGCAAAAAATTCTCAAAATAGGCCCTCTAAACGAAATTATTTTCTTAAATTAACAGAAATAAACTACCCTCTAGTCTAAAACTTCATTCCCACTCCCCCTCCTCCCAAAAAATTCAAGTCCATATTTGCGCCTGGCAAAGTGGCGACCGAAAATTTGACACGATACGAAGGGTGCAACAGATTTCGCGCATTGTTGAAACAAATTTACCCATTTTGTTGTAGTAAATTACATTTGTACGTTATTTTTCAACGTTCTCGCATGATCTAATTTTCACGAAATAAATTTCCAAACGAGCCCACGTCTATTTAAATATAACGAATTTATAAGACTCGAGCGCGTCGTAAAAATATCCCCAAGGTAACGCATCCTTATGCCTTTCATCGAAACGTGCGTAAATTTTAAACATTTTTCGCCTCTTCTTCGCTCGACTCCAAAACGTGAAAATTTTTTTCCAATGCTTTACCGGAGCGATGACTTGGATTTTGAAAATTTATTTTTTTGGAGAAATTTTTCAACTGCGATGTCTCCATTGCGACTTGGGATTCGCGGTACGTACGAATGTACTTTTGACTCGAGTTCAACGACGCATTAGGAATTCATGAGATTTTTTATACTTTGGTTTAATGGAAACTTCTCGGGAATTTTTTTCTCAGAAAGGAGCAATGAAATTTTCGGTGAAATTGTAAATTGAATTTTCAATAGCAATGATGTTGTCTCGTTTAAGTTCAAATTTAAATTTGGTTATTGTCGAAGGTTTTTTTTGTGTTGGCTTAATAGGTTTTTTTTTTTTCAAATGTACCTTGTTCGGGTGAAATGGAGAAAATAGGTATTTTGACGATTTTCGGATTTTTCATTCTTTTTAAAATTACGTATTTCTAAATAGAGGCTTGGATTCAAAGAAAACTTGGATTTTTGGAAAGAGCGCTTTGAAAACCCTTTATTTTTCGATTTTTAACGAATTTTCAAAAATTAAAAAAACCTACATCGAGAGTGTGAACTAATTAAAAAAATCAAATTAATATCGAAAATTACGTAAAATATGTTATTTCAACGTATCGGGTGCAAATTCTGGATTTTCGAGTTGCTCTGGAGTCTTCAGCGCGATTTTTATTTTCTCCTGCTTGAAATTTGGTCGCTACTTATTTTCGACCAAATTACGTACATTTTTGGAAAATTCCAGCCGATTTCATCTTGAAATTAATTTTTTGACCAGTTTTACATCATAGGAGTTATTAAATTTCGAAAAATTTGCCTGGAAATTTCCAGAAATGTAAATAATTTGATTCAGGCAGGCGAGAATATGCAGGAATCAGATTTTTAACCACTCGAGTCTTATTTGAATGGTTTCTGGAGCATTTTGGAAAGCTCTGGAAAAAATGAAAATCGCGCTGGAGGCTCCAGAGAGGCTTGGAAATGAAAAATTTCAATTTGGAAATTCGAATTGGCGATAAAACACATTTTTTGCGATTTTCAATCGTTTCTCAAAATTAAATTAAAAATTTCTATTTTTGTTGTATTTTAAATTTCTTAATTTTTTTTTCAATATTTTATTTATCGTCTCGTTACAATATTTTATATTTAAACTCACAAACATTTTGTTGTTGTATAATTTTAATGTGTTAATTTTTTCTAAACATTACAATAATTTGGAATAATTTTCATTATTTGAAATTTCGTTTAAATTCGTTGTTAAAAGAAATACTTCATCTCTCTCTCCTCCCCTCCCTTTGATAACAAATCCCAGCACCTATACTACTCACATTAGTAGTTTTTAATGGTCACTGTCGTTGTTCATGGTTATCAAATGTACCCATTTCAAACGTTGTCGTTGACTTCACGGAGTCATCAATAACGAAAATGGGGCTTGAGTGAATGTTTTGAGCTGCCCCTTCTCGATTCGTATGTGATACTTTTTAACTAAAAGAAAATTCGAAATTACACGAGCCCTTCGAGGGAAACGGAGCATGGTGCAAAATGTTCAACTTGTCCCTTACCCCCAACGAATCCAGGTTTTAGTTATTAACCATCATTTTTGAAATTTAAATTCGCAATTCGACGAAGTACTCGTTTTTTCGTTTTTAAACTTCGCCAGTCAGCGCTGGTTTTCAACTCCTGTGAATTATCAGATGTCAAACATGGTCATCGTCTAAATCAGTCGATAAAGTAATCGAATTTTTACATCGAGTGCATTCGCGCAGCTCGAATCGTGCAGAGACACACCTCTCGGCGCCGAAAATAAAACCCAAATCGCACTTCGCGATTCGATGCGGAAATGTTTTCGCGTAATTTATCGTCTTATTAATATACGTTCCATTAACAATCACGTCTCATTCCCAACGCGTATGTAATTATCGACGTAAAAGAAATACAAATAACGAGAAAGAGATAAAAAAAATTCCGACTTGAAAACAAAAAAAAAAGAGAAAAAAACCACAGCCAGAAATTTAATTCGCACCTGTACACGTCCTTGATGAGAGAACGGCCGTACGCGATGTATTGTTGGCAACACTGCGACCGGCGCGACGTCATATTTCGACAATACTCCTCTTATAGCTGTGATTTTTATAGGCCAATGAAGTTTTCCAACTTCGGATAGGCCGTTTCGAGTTTTCAACTATTCAAGGGCCTGGTTAATTTACCAAAGCGACTGAAATTTTTCACGTGTAAATTGACCGATGAAAATGTGTTCTCGATTCGTCCATTTTTACGTATTTATGTCACAAATCCGGACGCGTTTCTTGAAAGGCGTATTTTCGAGTAATTCGCATATGTGTGTGTAAATTACCGAAGAGAAATACCGAAACGAGTTTGTAATAAGGCGTTGATTACGAAGAGGTGAAAGATAATACGTTTACGTGGTTCGGATTACTTGACTGATGTGTTTTCACTTTTTAAAACGAGCTTAATTTTCGGCCATCGTATCAAATTTAAAAATTTATCGGCGTAATACGCGTAGGTATTGATAATTAATGCGTAAAATACCAAAACCCGAGTAACCATGGATTGTGATTTTTTCGCCAACTCCCTCGAGATTTTATTTAGATTTTCATGGTTAAAGGAAACGTCGCTTTTTCCTAAATGTAATTTTTTCGTCCACGTTGTAAAAACTATCCGCAAATTGATTAATTACACGATTTTGTATTTTCGCAGGTGTACACGAGTTACCAAAACACGAATTTATCGATGATAGTGCTAGTGATTCGGCTTTTTCAAATAGTAGTGCTTCCAGTACGTCTTCCCATAATTCAAAGCAGTCCATTAATGTTATATCCCGCGTTTCGTACGATCCGCAGGTAATTTTTGAGTATTTAATTTTTCATGTTTCTTGTGTGTTTTTTCCCCAAAAAGTAGTCGTCATTGGCGAGTCATGCGGTTGTGGCGATGCGTGTGTAGACGATAACTCGAAAACTGGATTTTTTATCGATAAATTTTCTAATTTAAAGAGTAAAGTGATAAAGTTTGCAATACTTATCAACTCGTGGTGGAAATAAGGTGACCTAGAATTGTCGAATTTTCATACCCGACGTATATGTAATTGGCGTCGGCTTCGGCGACGTCGAGTATTAAACCTGGAGTTTTCAGTCGGCGAAGCCAAATAACGAGTTCGTGTGGAAGTTCAGAGGTTTCGAAACTGATTGTAAAATTTGTTAATGATTTGTCGGGTTTGATAGGTTTCTCCAAGTTCATTGGACTAAATTTATATGAAATTTTCGAGCATTGAAGATCGATTTTATTTAATTTTTGTAATATTGGTAAATTTTGATTTTCGAAAAATTTTTCTATTTTTCGTGATTTTTGTCTCGTGTAAGTAAATTAAAAAAAATTTTTTTTTCTAATTCTAAACAAGTTGCTTTTTTTGATGCTATTTAAAAAAAAAAAAGATGTAAATGTTGCATTGGGTCGACTTCGAACATACGAAGGTACTCTGAAAGGTGACTTTTGCGAAGTAATATTAGTGACATGTCTTATGTTGTAATTTTAAAATTTATTAAAAAGCTTATAGGTGATTTAATCTTCGATTTTACGTATTTTCCAAAAAATTTTTAAGCTGGAAATTTTCGGCATCCTGTGGAGAAAATTCGTTATTATCACGCCAAAAATTATTTTTTTTTATTACATATTACACCAAAAATTCTGAAATTTGCGTTACGCGTGGTGAAAATTAACGAGATTTTTTCCCAATTTTTCCAATTTTTTTCAAGTTAAGAATTGCAATTTTGAATGGTATAATCATGCATATTTTTAGTTCAACAAAATATTTTTCCAATTCTTTTTCATTGAAAATTGCAATTTTAAATCGGTATAATATGCATATTTTTAATTTAACAAAATATTTTTCTAATTCTTTTTCAAGTTGAAAATTGCGATTTTAAATTGGTATAATTATGCGTATTTTTAATTTTTTTTATCAAATAATTACGTACTTGCCTCAAGTTGTACAATTTTTGGAAATTTTTTTGAAAATTTTCCAGCGTTGAGCTTCGCTTAAACGTTAAAAACTGATTTTTTTCGTGATTTTTATTACTTTTTTAGCTTGAATATCAAGAAAATATATTAAAACCAATGATTAATGTATTTTCAAATCATAAAATATGTGAATATAAAAATTGTCATAATTTTCTTGAAACTTGTCACAAAATTCTAAAATTTTATTCAAACAATTAACCAAGAAAAATTTAGAGGAAATCTCCTGGACTCCTCTCCTCCCCTCTTCTGACGTCCACTCTATTCCTCGCAGCGAAGTTAGTATTATCTCTGACCGTCAAACTTAATGTCTTCGAAATTTTATTGTTTTATCACTGCTAGCCCCCCCCCTCTTCCCCACCCTCCACGTTTGTATATTTTTTTGGTTAAATTTCTCAAGCATGTTCTTTCAAAATATCGAAGTACTCGTATATTTACTTTAAGCCCTTATCTAATTATTTTTTTTTTTAATAATAATAGTTAATAATTATTATAGAAACTATCACATCTTTGAGGCGTTTTCTTCCTTTGCGAGTTTTATAGGAATATTTCCGCCATTTTGACACATTCGATGATACCTATTACCTATCACGATACGAACTTCATAACCGTAATATCGGCCATCGCGTTTCGATTAAATGCAGCAGGACGTGAGATTAATCGATTCAAAGTTCGGTTTGTGGAAATTACTTATCAAGTATTACGTTCCATGTGCCGGTGTTGAGTTTTAATCGTTATCGGGCGAAGATACACGTTTATTATCAGCGATATACGCTGGTTTGATTTGATTTTCCGGGATCCACGATGTACACGTTTGAAGGGTATCGGGATATAGTTTTTTTTTTAAATATCCAAAATGTATTCGTTTAAATTTTCTACGAGCCATGCTCGAATGAAAATTATAATTAATTTAAAAAATATTTAGCAATTTTAGATTAGTTAATAGAGGACGTTCGGATAAACGATTGTAATTACTGTGGTGACTCGGTGAGATAGAGATAAAAAAAAGGTACAAGGAAGGGAGTCGAGAGATGGTGATAGCGTAGGAGTCGCATAATAGGGAAGTGTCGGCGAAGCGATGATATAAATTGTGTGGAATGATGGAAACGAAGAAAAAAGAATGCGGGTTTGATGTTGCATGTGGCGGGATTAAAGGAAGAAAATGATACGAGGACTTGAAAGACCAAAAGATACATAAAATACTGTAAATTTACTATCAAAAGTAGGTTCATTGTATCGCTACACATTAAACGTGGAAAAAACGCGATGAATGTAATGGTAGAGGCGTAGGGGAGGTGAGGGGGTACTATAGATGTACTACAAACGTGTGTCGAATCCAGTGCTGAGGATGGCGTAGAGTAACACTGAAAGCTTCACGTTGTATTGTAATAATTACGTAATTTAAAACCGAGTTATAATTTATAATTTCAATTTTTCTTCGTTTTTATAAATTGTGAAATCCCAAAATGTGTCGTGTAATTGAAGGGAAGATGCGAGAAAGTAATTTGGAAATGTGACGTGGAACTGAAGACATGGGAGGAAGAAGAGGGAAGGGGAAGTCTCAATAATCAAAGGTTTAATAATTTTTCTGATGCTCTATACGCGATTTTTCAATAAATTAAAAAAAAAATAAAAATTCATCTAAAATTTTTGCAAAATAAAAAAATACTCGTGAAAGCTCGTCTATGACCTATTCCAACGATGACTTAATCGATGACCAAAAACCAAACCTACGAAGGCGTGTGTTTTCGATATGACATTGCGTCAAATATGACCTTCCAAACGTGTAGGAAATTTGTAAATATCATCGAGCACGAAACTTTTGAAAATTCTACGCGATTTTCGTGCTGCTCGTAAAATATACGCGATTCATGCGTAAAAAAAGTTGTCTGAGCGTGAAACGCGGCGAAAATACCAATAAAGTGATTTTACTAGATTTGTGTAAGTTCGACATAATACGAATAAGTCGACCGTGAATGGCCAATGTAACGTTTATCGTGAAAAAAAAAAGGGAACACTGATAAGTATATTATAAATTGGTTTCACGATGTACAACTTTTGTGTTAGAGATACACGAAGAAACGAGTGGAGTAGGTTTATTTTATGGAATTGAAAAATTCATCGTGTATAGCAGCCTGCCTACGTGGACACCTTATTTGTCGGTAAATTGTGAACTTTTCTAAATTCGATACTTCATTTTGATGATTGATGTAGGATGAAGTTTTTTTTTCAAGATGGCCGGATAACTTTGTATGAAAGCTTTCGAGAAACATATCGAGATGATATTTATTACGTAGATAAAAATATATAGATGCTCTTTTCAAGAGTAATTTCACAAGCCGCTCGAACGTGTTTGAAAAACGAAAAAAATATTTCGGCGTAATTAAACTCCCAAGTATTGGAAATGTCTCGTGTCATTTACGAAACAAACCTCTTAATAACGTTGTCGCTAATGGAGTCGTACACGGTGTTTCGAGAAAGATAATCGTTTACGACGTCCACGAGATGTTTAAATTTAGTACCAGAGACGACGGACGAAGGTAAAAATGAGGAATTTTTGCCATCTCGAAAATTAAATCCGTTCGCGTCTTAGCGAAATCAGCACGAGCAGTTTTAATTTGCTAAATCAACGCCCGAGATGGAAATTTTTTCCATTTCCGACCCCACGTCTCGGTGTAGCCCTGGCTCGATTTACATAATTTCCTTAATTCCCAAGTACCCAGCTACCTACGAGAATTTGCGAGGAAATTGATAATCACGTCGAGGGTTCGCGCACGTGTAATACGCGAATTTTTCTACGTCATTTTTTTTCTCGGTGTGATTTTGGTATTTCTTTTTGAAAGTGAAATTCACCTTATCTTTTGATGTAAATTGGGTCATTATTGCGAATTTTTTTAATTGATAATTAGCCGAATAATTGTGTAATTCGGTTCGCATTCATGCGATGTAATTACACGAAGATACGATTCGAGGATGCGTAATAATCCGAATATTTCGCTTTTAGCGCTTTTTTCGCGTTACAAGCTTTTCTCATGCTTGATTGAACGACGTATTGACAGGAGTGGTTTGGTGGAAGATGAAAAAGACTAGTGTCGTAACTTTCCACCATGTGTGTCATAACAATTACGGATTTTCATTTGACGTCCGCCTAATCGTCATTTTAACCTCGTCGTTTGTACTTCCGCTGTTCAGTTTAGGTTGATGGGTTTCAAAAGTGTGTGACTCGTGGAGGTTTTAATGGTTTTTTTTTTTTTTTAAGATATTGGAGAAATTATGGAATTAGATGCGAGTTGATTTGATTTTAACAAGATATTGCACGTGTTGCATTTTCAAGCGTAAATTTCAATAGGTCTTTTGCAAGTTGTCTTTATTTTTTTACTTGTAATTGGTATGATGGAGCTGTAGATTGAATTATTTGTTGACGTGAAAATCATGCAGTTTTTTGTGATTTTTTTTTTCAATATTTTTGAAAATTTTAAAACATTGAAAGAAATTTTAAATTGATTTTCTATGTTATATTCCCGAAGTGAAACGTGAAAAAAAATGACACGTGGAAGGAAAAATACGATTGCAAACGTGTACACATCTAAAAGAAAGAAGAGGGGGGAATTTTCGTAAAATCACAGCTCTATTTTGATTTTTCAATGTTGATTTGGATACTCGTATTTCTGTTTCGATGTATCGATTTTGGCACATCAATATCGATATTTTTATTTCGATGTTTCGATTTTGAAATATCGATATTGATATTTTCATCGTGATGTTATAATTATGACATATCGAGTTTGGCATTTCGATGTATCGATATTTTCATTTCGATATTTCGATTTTGGAATACCGATTACAATATTTTCGTGTTGATGTTGTAATTATAATATTTCGAATTTCGATTTCGATGTTTCGATTTTGATATTTAGATTTCGATTTTTTTATTTATATTTCGATTTATCGATTTTGGCATATTGATGTTTTTATTTCGATATTTCGATTTTGAAATACCGATATCGATATTTCGATGTCGATGCTGTAATTGTGATGTATTGATTTTAATATTTCGAATCCGATGTTTAGGTTTCGATACTTGTATTTCTATGTTGATGTTTCGATTTTGATATTTAGATTTCGATTTACCGATTTTGGTATATTGATGTTTTCATTACGATATTTCGATTTTGAGATACCGATATCGATATTTCGATGTCGATGCTGTAATTATGATATATCGATTTTAATATTTCGATTTCGATGTTTAGGTTTCGATACTTGTATTCCTATGTTGATGTTTCGATTTTGATATTTAGATCTCGATTTTTTTATTTATATTATTTCAATTTATCGATTTATATCGGTTTTAATATTTCGATGTTTTTTTTTAATGTTTCTATTTCAATATTTGAATTTTGATATCTTGATTTTGATATTCTTCTGTTTCGATTTCGATTCTAATCGATTCGATTGCTTTCATTTCGATACTTCAATTTTTGTATTTCGATTTTAATATTTCCATTTCAATACTTTGTTTTTGATATTTCAATTTTTGACATCTCGATGTCGATATTTCAATTTCAATTTTTCAAGTTTCAACTTGGTACTTTGATTTTGAAAAATGTACATCGAATCAGGTACACGGTCAATTAAAAAATGACCACTTTGTTCATCATTTTAAAACTAATCAAGTCGACTTGTTAAATGAGAAGAATTAAATGAACAAAAAAATACCAAAAATTTAACGATATCTATGCCAAAACGCAAAAATCCTATCGCATGCTTTGTTCAAATCTGTATAAAAATTACAGAACCGGAAAATAAGCTAAATTCGCATATTTCCAGGTCACGTATTTCAGGTGGAAATGAAATGACTATATTCGCGAATTCGACTCGATTTAAAACTAACAGATCCGTCTATTACGATGTTGAAAAGCTTTTGTAAATTTTTTGAAAATCTGCGAAACTGAAATAACACGATAGGCGACCAAAATATTCGTCTAAATTTCAATATCAGCAATAGCAACTGATGCTATAATTATCCCTTGAAATTCCTTTCGGTGCGATTTTCAATTCATATTTTTTCCAAATGAAATGATGTATGAACAAGAAAAAGGATTATTTTACAAATACGTATCACATGAGAAAAACTCGCTTTTCATTTCGAGACTGAGAGACTGATATCTCTTTTCTCTTAATTTGTCAGCTGTACCGGGCGAAAATCAGAAGAGGGCAGCGTTTTTGGAAAATACGTCGTCTAGTTACGTCACATCACAGAGCATAGGGATTACTTGCGTAACGAAGCGTAGTATTTCAATATACATCTCAGCACGTTTTTCGAACGTATTATTCGGTTAGGAAAACCGAAACAAATCAGGTCGAAGTAAAATTTACCTTTTTTGCGTAAACCTCCCAACGATCGATATCAATTTAAATGAATATTATTCGCGCGAATTTATCGCGTATGGCGTTATTCTTTCGGTGAAAAAAAAGGGGGACAAATATTCGACCGTATTTAAAACATGTGTCGGCTATGAAATTGCATGATGACGTCAGCTACGCGGTGTTGATTCGTAGTCGATTTTGTTTTTTTAATTTTTCCGCGTATTTTTATATTCGTGAAAAAACCAACGGAAATTTGATACGACGTGAATTTTTCAAAGTGGCAATTTGCAAGCGATAGAATTACGCGTAGAGTTAACAAGATGTGAACGCTGCTTCGAGATGATACAAAGCGAGAAGGCGACGTTTGAAAAATGACATGAAAAAAACTACGCGTAGAGTGTAATTTAAAATTAAAGTTTTAAATACGTCGTCGTCACGGCCGCATTCGTCGCCGCCACCATTTTGTGTAAGGTACCAATTTAAAACGCAGCCGTTGTGTAGCGTAACGGAAGTTGAACTTTGTACTTTGTGTTACAGGTACACGTCAATTCAAAACCTCCATTTTCATTCTCGTGTTTAATTTTTATGGCGATCGAAGACTCGGCGGATAAAGCGCTTCCTGTTAAAGATATTTATGTCTGGATTCTGAATCATTTTCCGTATTATCGTAACGCTCCCACTGGATGGAAGAACAGCGTTCGGCATAATTTGTCGTTGAATAAATGCTTCAAAAAAGTCGACAAGTCGCCGGTAAGTTGAAACGTGTAAATTTTTGCCAAAGCTTGGAGCCTTTGGAAGTCGCGTATGTGCCGAATTTCGGTCGTCTCCTTTCTTTTAATGCCAGAAAGCATTCAAGAGATTTCCCTCGGGCTAAAGGCAGACACGTGTTTTAAATTGAGGTCTCGGAGATGATTCGCAGCATCTTGGAATGGCGAAGGATTGAACCTGTGACACGTGGACGTAGTTCGGTGTTTTTGTCTATGAATTTACGGCACAATTGAATACGTAATTTTGTAGTATTTTATGGTTGAAATTGTGTCCTGAATTTGGAGTCGTCTTATTTGGGACGTTCTTACGAGAAAGTGGTCCAAAGTTGCGTTTTTGAATTTCGACGAAAACCACCGAGATTGAAAATCATTTTGGAAAATCTCAAAATCAGATTTCTATCATGAAATAAATCGATTTTTTAAAATAATATTTGAATATTTAATAAATCGAGAAATCCCTTTGAAAAGCAACATGATTTTGATTTTTAACTTTAAAACGAACGTTCCACAGATGAAAATATAAATTTAAAAAAATCATGTTTCGAGTGACTCTCCCTGATGCCGCGAACTACAGTTTGATCGAGATTGATTTGCGTCTATAATTTACCTCCCCCCTTACCCCTCAATCTATATGCATTTTTTATAAAATGGTTTTTCGTGCATATCTCATCAGCTGTTGATGCCATAGAAATTTCGAGAGAATGTTTTCGACGTGAAATTGAATTTCCTATAAATTACGTTCTTATGCATTTTTACCTAAAAAGCTTGATTTTTGTGTAAAACCCAAAAAAAGTAGCGTTGTAACGAGCAGTTCATTTGAGCGTAAAGGTACGTCTCGATTCCGCCACAATTAGGCGGCGGCGATGACCGTCTCAATCGAGGAAATTTCATGCGATTTTTATTGAATGTAGTGTACTAAAATTTTAGGCGTTAAATTTCATGAATTTTTTTTTTCAAATGTAATTTTTTTTAAATTTTGTAATTAGTTTTTAATTGATTTAAAAACATCTTCCTTGTTTGCCCAATAAAGCAAGCACACGACGTCATATTGAGTTTATGAATTGGAAAAATAAAATCTCCCCTTTTTTAAGCTAATTGACTCATTTCTTGCTACAATAAAATTCAAAATTTCATTAGTCAACTTTGCCAATCGCTGCGATTATTCTAGAGCGTCACATGATTCTTTTGATTAGCCAAACTATGTTTCATTATTTTGAAATTTTTACAAAATTATTAAAAACCGCATAATTTAGGTTCAAAAATTTACATTTAAGAAAAAACAAGCTTCTTCGTCATCGCTCGAAATTTTGACTTTTTTGAAATTTCTTTGAAAAAAAGTATTTAATTGAGCAAACACGTGAAGTAATTTGTATTTTAAATTTTCGGCCTGAAATAATCGATTACACGAAAAAACCTGAATTTCAGTCACCTAAAATAATGTTAATTGTTTTGAAAAAATTTCAAAGGAACCAAAAAAAATATTTAGATTGAAAATTTTTCTAAAAAACATATGAAAAAGTTTTATAGAATTTTTCGTGATAAAAAAAATTATAGGAAAAAAAGACAGCTCAAAGCTGGTTGAATTATTGAACTTTCGCGTTGAGGAGAAAGGGGGAGGGGGTAGATTTTACTTATTCCTTATTCCATCAACAGTCGACCCCTGAACTCTGTTCAAATCACTTATCAACTTATTTGAAAAAACATCAAGACGGCAACACTCCCCCCCTCCGTATGGGCTACTTTCTCGCAATTGTTCCAAATATAAGAGGAATTATTTAGTTTGAAAAATAAAATCGTTTCATTATGGTTTGGAAATTCACAATATCACGTTCAATATCGAAAGATGCTGCGGAGGTAGGAACGATGTAGAGGGAAGAAAAAACTACAAAAACGCATTTTCAAACTCGCTGATCCTATTTAGTCCCTTTTCAAGCCTAATATATCTCTTAATGAATCACATGTAAAGTTCAAACTTCGATTGGATACGAATTTGGAAGATTTTCAAAAATACATAGCCTCGTGACCTTTTTTTTCGCCGTTTGAAATCCCTTATAATGCGATTGTACTTGCAGAATTTGGGAAAAGGATCATTATGGATGGTGGAGCAACGCTTTCGTCCATGTTTAATTCAAGCCCTACAGAAAACGCCGTACCATCAGTATCATAAATTCATACGTAATTCCGGTAGCAAGAAGAATACGCCGGAGAGCTCCGATATGCGGTAAATATACATAACGGTTATTCGAATTTCGAACACGTGCTGGCGGTTAGTGGAAAAAAAATCGCAGCTTATCGAAAAAGTGATAAAGTTATCACGCAGTTTTGGCATATTCGGAGTTCGATCGAAGCTGCGGTTCTTTCAATCGGTCGTTATGTAATTAAAAATGCAAATAGGCGGAATTATCGCCAATAAATGGGACACGTCGATTAGAAATGGTTCCTTTTTATTTCGCGGTAATTCGTTGTAATTTTTCCATACCGCGTGATACGCGTATTTCGCCAAATAACGGTCGGAATTCGATTAAATGACGCGTTAATTTATATTTCATACGTGATAATTTTTCCGATCGGGTTTCAAATGGAGAAAAATTAATGACGCATTAGCGCCATGCTTTTCGGCGCATTTTCTTAATTAATTTTTTTTTACATAGTGATGCCGAATCCGCGAAGAAAACCGTGGCCGAAGAGAAGATTACCACCGAGAATTCGGCCGGTTCGAATTCAATATCGCATCCTGTTTCTATCAAAGATAATTTAGCCGACGATGTGGATGCGGCTGCTACGGCGATGCTGGTTTTGAAACATGGTGCTTGTGCTTTTGACATTAAGACAGGTATATTTGCGATTGAATACGCATTTTATTACGTATGTGTATGTAACCGAAGACTACGAATTGACGAACGATAGATTCGCCTGATTGAGACGTTTTGTTGAATATTCTTCTAAAATTTCGAATCGTTTGAAGTACGAGTTTTCTTTGTTCTCGTCGTTTAGAGAAAGTGACCTAAATTCGTGGATTTCTTTGAAATTTTTATCTCAATAATGGTCGAGGGGGGTTGCTGGGATTTTATGTTGCAAACTGAATGTGAATGTAGATGGTCGAATGATGAGGGAAGGAGGGATCAGGGGTGTAATTATTTTAAATTGTATTCGGAAAAAATTACACAATAGACATTTGCAGATATTTTTTCGTCAAAAAAAATCATCCAATTTAAAAAAAGTGGTCAAAGTTTTTTGGTAGGAGAGGGAGTGAAAGAGGGACAGGAGGGGAGGGAACGATAATTTGCAATAAAAAAAATTTAGTAAATTACGTCGTCTAGAAAATTATTAAAAGAACGCAAAAAATAACGTTTTACTGGAAAATTTTTGAATCAAAATTTTGAAAAATCGCGTGGTTGTAATCCAAAATTGAAAAATATTTTTAATTGTCTTCAAAAAATTTGGAATATGTTTTGAGGTTGATCAATATGTAAATTTTTTTTAATTACATATCACAAAACGTTTTTTTTATTATATTTATTTTTTAATAATAAATTTGTCATAATTTTGTATTCAATATTCGTATTTCCTAAAAAATACTATATTAAGTTCTGAGGCTGAAATTTTTCCTTCAAAAAAATCGTTGAAAAAGTTACGAAATTTTTCTAATTTGGCTAAGAAAAGCGATTTGAAGGTTAATTCGTGATTAAAAACGTATAATAAGCCAATTTAGCTCGAGAATTCGTTTTTTTAGTCCTTTTATCAAAAATTAAGTTCCTATTTTTAAAATCACCGTAACTTTTCACTTAATCATCTGATTTGAAAATTGTTCGAATGAAAACGTACTCAAAAGTATTATCAACAAGTTTTATTTCAAGAATTTTTCGATTTAAGACTTTTTCGTGGCACAAATCTCTGATTTTCGTTTCCAGAACCTTCCAAATTTCGGAAATTCTATCAACGTTTTTACGAGTAATCAAAATGATAACGAAATGACTTTCAATTGAGCCAGGAGATGAAATTTTCCCCTCCCTCAGATACTGAGTAGTGAGAATGCTTTCAGCAATGGTTTGAAAACCTGGGTTTTTCAAAAGTTGATAATGTAAGGTTTTGATAGCAAAAGTTGAGGATTTCTGGGAAAAAAAGGCGTCGAATCGAAAATTATCTCAAATGAAAGTTATTTGCGATGCTTTTGGTAACATTTTTTTTTTTTTTTTTTT